>PVJA010011345.1:0-42723 GCA_004027025.1 Myocastor coypus
TGCTGAGCTATCTCACCGGCCCCTGTTAGTGATTCTTTGATAAAGACAAACCATACAAACCAAACCACAAAGCTATACAATTTCACATTGTATTTTATTTTTTTTAAAGAATTTTTAAAATTTTATTTATTTTTTTCTTGTTTCAGAACCTTTGTTTGTTTACTCACTCATTTTTATGGCTGGCTCAGCCCGCCCCGAGGGCAGGGCTGGCACAGTACGTGGTGCCTGGGATCGAACCGCCATCCCTGAAGCTGCCCAAGCTTTCCAAAGCAGGCGCTTTAGACCACTGAGCCATCCCACCGGGCCCCTCACATTGTATTTTAACTAAAATAAAATTTTAGTAAAATCTAGTCATGCAGTACTTTCCCCCTCTTTCTCACGATGGAAAGGGCTTTAGCCTGGCTGGTTAAACCCTCTGCTGAGCCATGACTATTGTCTTCTGTCTCTTTTTTTCTTTCTTTGTTTTTATTGTTTACCTTTTTAAAATTAAAAGTAATCAGTTAATTTTTTAGAGAATCAGTCAAATTATTGCTGTCCTTCTAGCTTTTTTCTTTGTAGTTTTTTACATTGTGCTCTGTCCCATGATGTCACCATTTCCTTCACTGAATTAGATCTTTTAATGTTTGGATTTGTTTAGTTGCCCACTTCTTTAGATTCTTCCTCACTTTTTCTTGAAAGAGACACAGTATAAATTTATAATGTCTGATAAATGAAAATGCATAAATGTACACATCTATCTTTATATAAAGTATAGCATTTAATGAATATGAATGAACCACAGGCCTTTCCAGTATAGTTCCATCTACCTATACGAATGATCTCTCCCCTTACAAAATAGATCTGAGGACTAAGTCCATCATTCCTGTTTCTTGTTCTTTTTGCTTTTCAACACACATACTCTGAGTTTTTAAAAACAGATTTTGATGGGTTTTTCAAAGAAGCATAATACGTTTAAGATTTGGTTGTACTTGAACCTTGTAATAAGATGGTCCAGTCTTGTTTCAAAAACTCATCTGTGCTACCTGTTGGCAGCAATTTTTGTGCTGTGATCCACAGGGCATTACTGTGTTGTGTGCACATAGTGTAATTTATCTGGCCATTATTTCTAAGTTGCTCTTTTTGTGTGTTGTTTCAATTTTTTTGCCTTCAGTAGCAGGGGTCTTATGATTGTTGTTACATGCCAGATGATACAAATTAAGAAATACATCCAGGGCCTATACTTTGGAGCATAGCGACTAGATGACACGGTCATGGTCACAGACTCAGGTATCAAGCTCCCACCCACACACCCACCCCTGGCTCCTAGCTCTGGATTCCAGCAGCTGGTGGTGTAGCCTTTCCAGGCAGTTGGCATTTCTGATACATTTCTGTCCTTTGAAGACACTTATGATTTTTATCCCTTGAAAATGCCTCTTTAATCCTCCCAAGAGGGTTAGAATGATGGCATATATAAGGTTTAATGAAGAGACTGTCAGGATACAAGGCTGCCATCTTTTATTCCCTCACATATTTGATGGGAAGCATGAAGCTCTTTTCCAGAATAAGACACACTCTTCTGGAAGAGGTGGCTAAGTTACTTCACAACTTGCTTTTTTATGTGTATAGAATGAAGAGAAGCATCTTAGGGTGTGAGAGTGTCAGTCACTAAGGGAGGCTTCCCCCCACCGGGTATTTTTGCCCAACTATGATGATCATTTGGCCTATCCTGAACGGGAGGAGTTTCTGCCTCTAATGACAGCCTCTAACATAGCAGTTATACTGGACAATGCCCCAGGCAGACCCCATATAAAAATTGTGGGTTTCAATGGAATCATAGTGATAAGATTAAAAAAAAAAAAATCTGAAAAGGAAAAACTCCTACCAGATATTGAAAGCATCCTCATTGAAATAATTTTTTACTCTTTGAAGACACTTAGGATTTTTCTACTGCCAGGTAGACCCTGATGACCTGCAAGTGACTAATCCTGGTGTTCTCAAAGTATCAGCCTAACACTTGATGAAATCATGTCATTCTGTGTTTCTTCCTACCCTCTTTCCTTGGTTTTGGAAATAGGTGTTTAGAATGCTCAACAAGTTAGAGAATTAACCTGGATAATTTCGAGGACGTGTTCAAATAGGGTGAAATCAGAGATTGGCAAGCAGTAACATGTGCGGAAGGACATGTTCAGTTCTCTGAAAACCAGCCAGGTTGAGTTTCTATTTATATCCATAAGCAGAGTTTCAGAAGTGCCGCTGAGCATTTTTCCTGTCCTGAGCCTCCCAGAACAGCCCCTCTGCGCGGCCTCTCAGGCCTCCTCAGGCAGGAGGAGAAAGGGAGTTATTCCACACACAGCAGCAGCAACCTGCAGGGAGGATGTGATCTGGGAGCTTGAAGGAATTTTGAAATAAACTAGGGCTCGCCTCCCACCACTGGCTGGCCCAGCTTTGGAGTAGGGTTGCCCAATCAGTGTGGAGAACCAGGAATTCCCGCAGTCTGCTTTGCTTCCTTTCCTGTTGCAGGTCTTTCCCCCTGTCCAGGAACTGCTGATACCTAGTGCAGGCTCTGACAAAGCGAGCCAGGGTGGGGACCTGCAGGGGGAGAAGGCAGATAACAGCCCAGCCGAATGTAATCAGCATTTTATTACCGTCCTCAGGAAGTAGGAATAGGAAAAAAAAGGAGGTTGGAGCAAGGAAAGTTAATTATGTGAGGTTATTTGACAGGAAATTACTAAATACAAACAGACAGAAGAAACACATTTTAAAGCAGGGTAGGAAATCTCAAGTTACTCCACTGTGTGCTTTCAAAACCCCCAAAGCAAATTCTGAAAATAGCAGTTTAAACAAAAGCTATCTTATCAGATAAAAGTATTTCAAACACAAAGGGAAATTTATATATTGGGCAGGCAATCTTAAAATAAACTGATTTTGTTGATAGCACTGAAAATTTAATTGTGGGAAACCCCCTTCAGATGTCTGAATTTATCTTGTAAATGTTTTGAATGTATTTTCAATCTGGTATTTTAGGTTTGTAGAGGTGTATGTGTGTGTGCCTCTGTGTGTATATGTGTTTCTGTGTATTTGTCCTAGAAAACTATGCTTACCTGAAATAAAATGAAGATCCCTATATTTCTTTGTAGTATTTCAAAATTTAGAATTATTTTTTTCACAAGTGTTATGTCAATAAAGCACAAAGAACTGAGAAAGTTTTATCTAAAATATTTACTTACTGAAGCTATATGTTTAAAAGTATTTCAGTTATTGTGTAATCAGTTCATTGAAGCTCATTTTTTATTGGTTTGCCGAATTTGGTAGTCTTTTTTTTTTTTTTTCTAATGACTATGTGACTGAAGATCAGGACCTTTTCTTCCCTTTATCTGACCTTGTTCTTCCATGGTCTGCTGGTAAATAGATGTGGTCAGAGTTGGAGCGCGAGGAGCCAGTAGTAGTAGCTATTGAATAATCTGTCCTTTTTAATTGGGGCTGGTCATTCTTGAAGAAAAAAAAAAAGAAAGAAAGAAACCACACACACATTTATACATACCTTTGCAATGAGGGAGTTTACTTTCTAGATCTTTATAATTGGATTCTTAAGGACAGTTTTTAATAGTTGATATATCAAAGAGTCCTATCTTAGAAATGGGGTGGCTGTGAAATTGCACAGTCTGGATAAAGTTACACATTCCATGCTAGTTCAAAGAAAAAGCAGTATTTTGAAAACATAAATGGAGCTCAAAGTCTGCATTCCTTTTAAAAGACCAACACCTGTGGAAGGAATGTTGGTTGTTTCCACTTGACCTTCAATTGTGGAGCCGCTCTAGGTAGTCCAGACTTTCCGGGGGTCAGGGAGGAGCCACCGCAAATGCAAGGGTATCCTGGGGACCTCCCCTGTGCCACTCTTGGAGAAGAACAGCAAAGATGGCGACAGTCTGGAACAGAGAGGGAATGCCTCTGAGCACTTGCCTTGAAAAGGTTGCTGTGTGAGCTACAGTCACAGGGCAATGGATGAGGGGGTGGTAATAATGCAAAATAAGCCACAAGCCCTCGAAGCAATCAAGCTTCCATTTTGCAAGTCCTGGGAAATCCCCAGTGTTAGGACTCTTCCGCTCCGTGTTCTTTGAGTTGTAGTTGAGGATAAAGACACCATTGATGTTCCAGACGGATTCCCATCATGCATCAGTAATTCCTTGGGATGGAATTGGTTGCCTTGAGTGGTACTCTCCCTCCTCTAGGCCTCTTGCATCAATTCAGTAGTTTATTGTGGTGTATGGAGAACTACATGCACGATTCAGCATCAGGAAGAAAGTTACACATAGAATATTCTTCTTGAACAAAGAATATGTTAGTCCATGCAACTTTTGATGGGAAAGTACAGTGGTTGGCTCATTTGCTCTCTTATTCATTAATTTCTCATTTCTTTACTCAACAAAAATCCCTTAATTGCCTAATAAATGCCAGAAACTGTGGTTCGAGCTGAGGAAGAAGTGTTGAGCCATAGTGTCAGATGGTTGTCCCTTGCTGACAGGGTTCTGTGACAAGGCAGTTCTACCCATTTTCTTTTTTTTTTTTAGGGAGAGGTATAAATTAAAGAGCTTTTTCAGGTGATCTATATTCTTTCTTTCTGCACCTATACTTGGGTAGTTCAATATTTTATGCCTGTGGCTTCCCCTGGTGTACTAGTAGGACCGAGTAGACCTGTTTGGATGTTTATGTTTACTCTGGAATCATGGCTTTGGTGTCCCACTGGGGTTGTTACCTCTCCGCAGTTTGTACCCCAGCATTTCTCCAACACTTTTTGGCTGGCTCATGAATGCACACATGCCGCTTCCTGAGAGAGCAAGAATTTCCACTGCTACTGGAAATATTTCAAATGGCGCTCAAGTGTGGTCTTCATAACACTAAAAATCATTTTTCTTTGTACTTCTTTATTGAACCACTAGCCCAGGGCAACTGGGTGTTTTTAGCTCAACTTTGGAGCTAGCAGACAAAACTGCACTGGACAGAGGATTACTGGAGGCTGAGATGGGCACAATTTTATATGATTAGTAGTGTTGATTAACTCAACCAGTGTTCCTAGCATCTGTTTTTGTAAATAAGTTTTATTGGAACACCTCTAGGTCCACCCATTTCCGTAGGGTCTGTAGCTATCTGTGTTCTGTAGGGCACAGTGGAGTAGTTGGGACAGACTGTGTGGCTCACAGGGCTGAAAATATTTGCTTTCTGGCCCTTAGCAGACAAGTTTGCTGCCATTTGCATTGTAGGATAAGTTGTTAGAATGTAAAGCCTCCCACTGTTTTTTTTTTGAGAGCGTGGTTGGACTATTATACATTTATTTCCATGAAAAATACTTTATCTGTTTTTTGGTAATATGCTCCTGAAAAATGAATGTTGTTAATTTATAACTTTTTTCTTTTCATGCTTTGGTAAGACATCATCCACAGTCCTTATCTTCTTGAAGAACTTTGGGTTTCCTTGGGCAGGAGCCACAAAGACTCAGCCTACCAGGGATCCAGAATGTTTATTCTCTTTTTAAATACTTGGCCCTATGGAATGTGAGATCCTAGCTTTAGTTCCATTTCTGCTGTCAGGAGAGATCTGACGGACTTTCAGAGGTGTTTAAGCACTTAGAGATGTTTGCTCACCCTCCCTTCTCAGTTTCCTGTGTGCGCAGGGCACACAGCGTTAGGGCTTGATGTACTGTGCTGTGGGAGCGAAGTTGAAATTAGAGAATTTAGAGACAGAAGAGACATGGCTGAGACAAATCTCAATTCTGACCATTCGCCTAGGAGCAAGACTCACAACGATAAGCTTGAGCTCATCATCATGAAATTGAGAAACTTGGGTACAGCAAGTGTTGGCATGGCACGCAGGCTGTGTGGAGCAAGAAAGGACCAGCCGCCAGGGCGTCCCTGGGGCCTCAGAACGGGCTTTGTGGAACAGGCACTTTTAATGGTGAGAAATACAGCCACAGAGAAGATGTTGACAACAGATTACGTTATGTTAAAGGGAAAATTAATTTTAGGAGAAAATAGGGCTACCTTTATGGTTGAGATTTGTCTACTAAAACTAGTACATAACAGCTTCCAAGTAAATGTGGTTTATCTAAATTATCAACTCTGGAATGTTGAAGTAATCTGATGCAGTATTTATATTTGTGACTTAATGCTGTATTTATAATCAATAAAATATAATTGATAATATAATTATTCATTTTAATATAATATAAAATATAATATCAGGTATGATTGTGTTCATTTTACCCATGTTTATCGACTATGTACCATAGGCTAAATCTGGTCTTAAGGTCAGGGAGGATTAGAAATTAGTAAATTCTGGTTCCAGCCTCCCAGGAGTTCCATGCTGTAGGGAGTGACCAGTATGCTCCTACAAAGTGATAAATGTCCCCTCAAGAGGCTGTGGACATGGAGCGCTGCAGACGTGATGGAAAGGAGCATGAGTTTGGAGGAGAAAGGGAGAAGGCCCCTCTGAAGCAGTTTCTCAAGGATGGTGAAGAGGAGGAGGACGAGGAGGAGGAGGAGGAGGAGGAGGAGGAGGAGGAGGAGGAGGAGGAGGACGAGGACGAGAGCACTTTATTTCTTGCTCCTGCAGTCATGTGTGGGAACTTGGGTTCCCAGTGTGATTCTAAGAGTCGGGGGCCTTTGGGACGTGAGTAAGCCATGAGGTCCTGTGCGGACCTCGGGATCAAAGCCATTGTAAAGAAGTGGAAAAGAGCTGCCCAGTCCCCCTACCACATGTGGCTGCTCCTTAAGATGCCCTCTGTGGTGCCTGAGCTCTTACCAGATGTCTGGCTCCATCATCCTGAATGCCCCACCTCCGGGACTATGGGGCATCAGTTTCTTCCGCTTACAAATTGCCCTGTCATAAGGGTGTTTAGTCACAGCAGCAGGAATGGACTAGTACACAGATCTTATCCTTTTGCTTAGAGGCAGAGAATGTGAATGGCTTTTGGGGGCTTCTGCGGATGAACCCAGGCGCAGGAGCTCAGACAGGCTTGCTGCTGGGGCGTTGATTCCTTGCTCACCACAGCCCGACTTCTCCCGGGCCTTTTATCTCAAAACTGCATCCTGTTGGAGAGAAAAGTGACCCTGTCTGCATAAGACACACAGAGTCCACACCAAGAATGAGGCAGATGAAGTCAGGTGGCATCGTGCAACGAACCCGAGGTGGCCGTTTCACTGTGCGCACATCCCAACGCCCAGGGTGGAAGCTGCCCACCCTGCTTTCCCAGAACCTGGTCCCGCTTTCCTGCACGGCTTCTGTTCCTTTCTGGGGGATCTCACAGACTCCTTCTTCCCAGGAGATTTTATAATTTATAGAGATAAAGGCAGGAAATTTGTAATATGGTCCTAACTTCTACTTATGCCAGACACACACACACACACACACACACACACACACACACACACACGCCCACAAGCTAGCAAGTCTGGTGGGAAGAGATCAAAGGGCAGCCTGCGACTGGGCGGCGGAGGGCTCCTTTCCCAGGCGTCCACATCCTGCCCCTTCACAGCTGAGGCAATCTGAGGAGGAAGTGTGCACAGTGAATTTCTCAAGGATGTGGTCTTGGTTCAAGGGCTTCGGGAGCGCCTGGCAGTATGGGAATGATAAGCACACATCTGCTGGAGCTCTCGCTCAGCTCCAGGAGGCGCGGTGTCCCATTACGCCCTGACGACCGCTCACCCTCCCCCGTAATCCTATAAAGATGGCAGGTAGAGATAGACCCCAGAGGGCAGAGCCCTATCTGACAGCCCTGTATCAAATAGCCGGAGAGCTAGAGGATTCGGTTGCAACAGGAATACCCTAATCTTGATTTCATTGTTTTTCCTCTCCCTAAAAGGGTGGGATTGGATTTGGAGGTGGGAGGAGAATCTGCCCTGGAGCTGCTGACTCTGTGGAAGGAAAACCCGGCTGCCGCGCTTCCCGTTTGGAGGGCGCAGCAAAAAGGCTGGAGAAGGCGCAGCCACTGTGTGGCAATCCCTCCCGCTGCTCCTGCCTCAGCGCTGCAAAGTCAGGCAGGCAGCAGCTGGGGTGCAGGGCCACGGCTCGCCGGGAGGAGCTGAGGGTGCGCCTTGCTGCGCCCTGAAGTGTTGCTGTAGGCGCAGGCGAGCCAGGTGACTGCAGCCAGGGGAGGGGGGTGGCGCGTGACCCCCCTCTGCTGGTCTCTTGCACCCCCTGCCCCCACGCGATGATGTCCACACAGCCCAGGGGATTTGCGCTTCCTTTCCAGCCTTCCAGTGCTTCTGTAGATATACTTAGCCATTCTAGTGCTGGTTTGGGAAATTCCCTAGGATGGGCCAGGACTTGTTTCCAAAATAACACCTTTCAAAGCATGCGGAGACTTTAAGAAATTAGATAATTGTGTGATATTTATAAAATGAATGACGTTGTACTAACAGTCCGGGCAGATGGTTCCGATGCTGAAGTAAATAACACCTCATGATTCATGAAGGTTAAGGAGAAAAGGGCTTTCTAAAAAGTTTCTGCATTACAGTGTTCTCCTCAAGGAATGTCGACAACTCACAAGTGGGGTTCACATTTTGAAGGTGAAATGTTGATGTCGGGGTGCTTATGACATGGTCAAATTTTCCTATGTCATCCGTAAACTCCTAGGCGGCATTTAAGCTGTGCTTGTCCCTGAATGCGGAGGGATACAGAGATATGCCCGATTGCGTCCATCCGTCCTCCATGGATTCTCAGTCTGGTGAGGGAGACAGATGCATAAGCAGATAATTGCAGCACGGTGAGCTAAGTGCTAACAGAAGGATAGAAGAAATGCCCTAATGGAACGAGGGCTATCAATTTTCAGTGCAAATGGAGAAGAGGGAGGGAGCACAGCTCCACAGAGGAAGTTATATTTGAGCGGTGTGTGAAAGAGGAGGAGGGACTATGGAAAGGAGAAGGCAGTTATCTCCTTCTGCCTCCTCGGGTTCTCCGGCATACTGTACTCCAGGGCCTTGGCATGTTCTGATTCACCTTCGGCTCCTCCTAACCGCCAGCCCGCCCTCTCCCCTAGGACCTCTGGGTAGTCTCATGCACCTTTGGCTTCACTTACCTAGCCCCTTCACCTCACCATGAGCCTCTAGCTGGAAAATTTCACGACCTTTCTTAACTGGTGCCAAGCAATTGAAACCACACACCCCACTGTTTTTTCCTCAGGAAATTCTGGCTCTTCTGGGTCTAGACCCTTCTATCTCACAGGCTCATTGATCGAGAACCTCTCCTTTGGAGCAGTTGCACAGTGGCACTGTGTCTTAGTTGAATGACTCTTCCAGTGATAGCCATTTTTCCCATGAGGCAGAGCCTGACTTTCTTTGTTCACCTTGATTTTTGGTCTAAGTAAGCAGGGGTTGAGTGAATCAGACAGAAAAGACACTGCGTTCCAGGAGAGAAAAGGCTCGTTGTGTTCCGAGACAGGCAAGCAGAAGTCTGTGAGATCTTGGGTGTGTGAACTGGAAATACCAAGGCTTGACCCATTTGAAGCACTTTGAAGACCTATGTTTTGGTTTATTACTATCTCAGTTAGTATTTTTAAGGGACATATAAAAGAGCTGCTTCTTGATTACAAAATTACTAGTATCAGATGCTTTGAATTGAAGTATTGTTAAAAAAGAGATTATTTTGCCCATATTTTGAGG
Organism: Myocastor coypus; assembly: GCA_004027025.1. Classification (NCBI taxonomy): domain Eukaryota; kingdom Metazoa; phylum Chordata; class Mammalia; order Rodentia; family Myocastoridae; genus Myocastor; species Myocastor coypus. Next base: position 9,633 of record PVJA010011345.1, read on the forward strand.
ACTTAAATGTACTTTCTAAAAACAACTGGTCAAAATATACATATAGAAATATATACAACATGGAATCTTATGGTGGGAGAATTACCCCAAAGTGGACATGATTTATAACTCTCAGGCAAGAAATTGGTGTACTTCTAAATGGCTGTTAAATATAGGAAAAGATGCTTAACATCTTTGGTCTTTAGGGAAATACAAATCCAAACTACATTAGGGTTCTACTTCATGCCAGTCAGAATGGCTACTATTAAGAGCATGAAAAGTAAGAAATATTTGTCAAGAGTGTAGTTGGTAGGACGAGGAAACTGAGTCTTATAAAGGTGGAAGTATGAATTGGTACAGCCACAGCAGAGAACAGTATGGAGGTTCTGCAAAAACTAAAAGTAGAACTATCATATGAACCAGTTATACCTTTTCTAGGTACATACCTGAAGGAATCGAAGTTAGTGCCCAGTAGAGATAGCTGTATACCCAAGCCTACCGTGGCCATCTAAACAATAGCCAACGCATGGAATCAACCTGGCTGCCTATCAGAGGATCAACTGATAAAAAAAATAGTGTTTAAGTATAGTGGGGTACTATTCAGACATAAAGAAAGATAATCATATTAAGCAAAGAAGCTAGACCAAGAAAAACAATTATCACATGTTTTCTCTAATATGTGGAATCTGTGTGTGTGTGTGTGTGTGTGTGTGTGAGAGAGAGAGAGAGAAAGAGAGACAGACAGACAGACATAGACAGACAGAGAAGTAGAGACAGAGACACAGGTGAAAGTAAATGGGGAATGGGGTACAGGAGTAGGTGAGAGGATAGTAGGAGAACGAATAGGGTAAAGCACGTTATATCATGTATGGAAATGTCACAGTGAAATCCATGTTTTCCAATTAATATGTGCTAGTAATAATAATTAAACATAAAGTGTACTTCCCAGAGGCTGAATTGTGAAGGTTCCTTTCTAAAGGGAAGAGGGTGAGATGAGAGAGTCTCTGCCAGGTTCTAAGGATTGTTTTAGAGAACAGAGGAGAGGGATCCTCATATAAAGTGGTCCATAAATGTTTAGCAGCCCCTGCCCCTATACCAGCTTAACAGTAAGGTAAGGACAATGTAGACCCCTTTTCCATCCCAGGCAGGGCTGGAGCAGCTGGCAAAATTCGAGGGAGCACTGAATCCGATCTCTCGCCTCAGTAGGCTGGTGTGTGTTCTGGGTGCTGTCACCCAGTGTAGTGCGTATGAAAAATCACCACAACACAGGTCACGTTCAAAATTTCTAGAAGGTTTCCCCTTCAGGTAAAAGAAATGTGCCCTTCAGACTTGATATCTGGGGCACAGGTTTTAGAAGAAGAGAATTAGAAATTAGTGAAGAGACCAAAAAACATTCGTTTTGACAGTAATGACATAGGTGCTCCTTCTTGGATATAGAAACTGAAAGAAAACCTTTAGAGAGAAAGCATAGGTATATGTATGTATTTGTGCGTATCTTTCTACTATAGCAGATACCTTGTTTGGAGGGCTCCCTTTATTGCTTAGTTGTATTTCGAAAACATTCCTGAAAACTCAGTGCTCGTAGCTTTACTTCACAGGTAAGGTCACTGAGTATCTTGATGATATGGTTGGCACCACATAGGTATTTAGCAATAGAATTGGGGATTAGAACTTTGTCTATTTTTCAGTCTCCAATTATTGCTAGTACACAGCGACTGCTTATGTAATAAGGTATGCAAGCACCTACAAAAACCAAACAGTAGAGATCTGATGATGGAAATATGGAAAGAAAGACTTGAAGAAGGCATCTAAGGAAAAATAAAAGGGCAAGAGAAAGGTGGTATTGCTACATTCACGGTGGAGAGTGCCAAGTCGGATTGAGGAGCTTGTGTCTGGCATTTTTGAAAGCTTGAAGGATGAAGTTCACATGGAAAAGGAGCCCACAACTACCTAATCTTCACAGTGAGTCTCTTTTCTGCTGAAAACAGCAAGCGGTAATGATCTAGGGTTGCCTTTCAAATATTTTATCCTTCACAGATGAGTAAATAACCAAGAAACTAGAGCTTGAAGTTGAATTTTAGCAAACAAAATTCAAAACTAGTTTGGAAGAGGCAGACAACTGAGAAAAAGTAATATTGTTTCAAAGCTCGGAATGAGAAGAGCCGGCAGAGTTTGATCTGTTGCTCCGATGCCAAACGCCAAGGACCAGGTACAGACTGCCCCTTATCGCTGGATAGCTGTGGCCTCCGGGGCTTTGTGGTAGAGTGTCTTAGCGAGACCATTTCTACACTGCAAAGGCACAATTAGTGTGGCTTCCCATGTGCTAACTCCGTCCCAGCCATCAAGAGGCAGAATCAACCTGAAGAATATATTTGGAGGATGTATTCAGGAAGATTTTTTCTCGCTAAAATATTAATAGTTCATTTTCAAGCAATTAAATGAAAGATTTTGTATATTTTCTATTAAACTCTATCATGGGAGCCACGATTATTGTTTCTCCCATCAAGATTTGCGGCAGCAAGTGGCTCTGTGAAGACCTCGGGGTACATAGCTTTCTGCTAAGTGACCTAGACAGGTGACTGGAGCGTGAGGCTCAGGGTGACTGTAATTGTGGTGGGTTGCCAAGGGGTAGTCAGCCCCACTGAGAGGAGTCAGTGAGGCTCTGGGAGCAGAAAGCCCACCGAAGGATTGGGGCCAAAGGAATAAAAACAGAGCTGGAGGGGAAGACGGTGAGCTGTGGGTTCTCCTAGAGAAGCTTGTTGCCCTGGGTTTCCTGATAGGAACTCGGCTCTTCTCTTCCTCTGAGGAGCTCAGGACTTCACAGTTGCTGAGTAGGGCTGGGGTTCTTTTGAGAAAAGCTCTAGCCTTTACCTTCCGTGTCATTTCCTGGCTCCAGCACAGGCCCCTCAGTCTGCTGGGACAGATTCGTCATCCAGCTGGCTTCCACCACTGACCTTGGGGTCTTCCCGGTGTAGATCCTTGACTCAGACTTGCATGCGACGTCGTCTTGGGCTGTGGGCCTGCAGCAGGACTTGCGGTGGACATTGCTATGGGCTCTAGGTCTTCAGCTGGACTCCTGCAGGATGTTGCCATGGTATCCAGGCGTTCAGCTGGATTCTTTAGATCTCTGGTGTGTGGCAGTTCTCCTGCACTCTTGTACATTTGACTTTTTGGATAAATATTATAAGACAATTCTATAAATTATGTGTTCTGTATGGAGTCCTTCTTCTTATAAATCTGGCCTACAACAATAGTGTAACAATGAGGTTAAAACAAATAGCACAATAAATGAGCACCATAAGTAGTGCAGGAGCTATTTTTTCCTTCTGTTAAAATACAGAAACAAAATATATACAGTTGTGTGCAATCCGAGAAGAAAACCAGGCAACCTCTACATTGTGAAGATAATGGGTACAATCTGTTTTTTTGCTCTGGAAACCAACATAGCACCTATTACAGGACATTAAAAAGACACATAATAAATGATAAATAAATGTTTGCTCAAGCCACTTAAAATGGGTTCTGAAGAAGGCACAGATGTAGATCTTTTGGGAATGGTGGGACAGGAGTGCAAGGTGTTCTAGGGACAGATATAGGTAAACATCTACCCATGGGTCATAAAAATCTTCACTAAATTTCAGTGAATCATTTCTATGATATAAGGAATTTTGAGTTTTAAGTATTTAACAGTATTTCTAATTACATGCTGTCTTTATTTTCTGTGAATGCCATTTAAGACACTGACACAAATTTGGAACAGGATGAGTGAAACAGATCCTGGAAGCCACAACTCAGCCTTCGACTACTGTCTGACAGAATCACGCCTGCCTAGAGATGCTCACGGAGAGGAATTGTATAGTGTGCTTTTGTCTAGGATCACGTTCCTTCTGCCTATGAGCTATCTTTATAATTCCTTCAATTCACAAATTCTGGTGAGAGCATTTCTAAGGACTATGTTTCCTTTAGTTTTAAAGGCCATTCCATTTGATAGAGAACTGGTGACCATTACTGCCCCACTTCAGTCATGAAAGACCTGTCTTCTGTCTCCCATGTGCCCTTTAAGCGTCTTTTATTCCTGTTTTTACACTTCTTCCTCTCCTTCCATCCACCCAAGGGCCCTGTCAGCTTCAGAAACATTCTCTTTGTTTTCCTTCATGCTGGAATTTCATTTGTCCTTGGTTTCTGGCAGGCTCACTACAACACTCTAGGTGCAAATTTCCATGCGTGTACCTGGTACGGAGCTCACCACCCGTGATGAGCCTGTAACTTCATTTCTTTCATCAGTTTTGAGTTGCAGCTGAGTTATCTCTTCAGAGATTGGTCGAATCCCTTTTCTCCTCCCTTCTTCTGGGAGTTCAGTTACATGTGTATAATACATGTCATTTGTTTCTTCTAGTCTCAATGCTTAATCTTTTGTGTTTAGTTTTTAGTGGTGTTGAGGGTTCACTCCAAAGCTAATCCCAGCCCTTTATTTTTAAACTTTGAAGTGAGGTTTTGTAAGACAGAAAATTGCTCATACTGGATTGAAAATTGCAATCCTAGACTGGGCATAGTGGTGCACACCTGTAATCCCAGTGCTGGGGAGGCTGAAAACAGGAGGATCACTATGAGTCCAAGCTGCATAGTGAGACCATGTACCAAATACATTAAAAAACAAACAAATGAATAAATAAATAAAATTAAATTGCAATCCTGCCATTATAGCCTTGCACCACCATACATGATTTCTAATTCATTTTAATTTGTCATCCTTATATAATATTAGACCCATCTTTTGAATATTTTCTCACCAGTGATTATATTTTAACTAATTCAATGTCCTTTTTGAGTTATTTTACACTAAAATTTTCAGTTTACTACCTTACTTAGACATATTAATGACCTTTAATCTAAATCTTTTTGTTAGCCATACTATGTCAATTTCTGCAGTGTCTGTCTCTATTGTTTCGGACTTTTCCTTTGATTTATGACTAATTCTTATTTTTAGAAGCAGTTATTTCTCATGAATGTTGGGTATTGTGTATGAAAAGTATAGAGGCAATATTTATCAGAGGTTGATGCTATTTTCCTGTCAGGAGAGTTTACTTTTCTCCTGCCTGCCAGGCAGGCAAGGCAGCACTTCTGGATCCAGATGGAGATTATGCTGTCTCGTGGGGAGGCTCTATGTCTGGGAGAGTGGGTCCTTCTGGCTCACGCTCCCAGCGCTCATTTGGTTTAGTCCTTTCCAGCTCCAGCTAAGGTCCTGAGATGCTACCAGGGCCTCTCTTCCTTCATCAGGCCTTTTCCTTCATGAGCTCTTAATTTCTGTCTGCTTGGGCTTGTGAAAGTAAAGTAGGTCTCGGTCAACTTCCTGAGTTTCTGCCACTGTCTATCTAAGTGGGGTGAGCAGATAGGTTGCAGAAATGAGATGTGAGATGTCACTCTGAATGCCCCACTCCAAAAGTCCTAGAGCTATGTCATCCTCCCATGCTTTCGAGAGGAGGTGTTTTTAATGATTTTCCTTTCCTGGTTATTTTAGTCCTCTGCTGGGAAGAGTGCTCTGGGTTAATGTTAGTCCATTATGTTGAAGTAGAAGTTGACTTGTAAAAGCAGTCTGAGCCTACATAGTTTGGTACCTAGATACCATGTGTCAATAATTTCAGGTGACACCTGCTAGGTACGCTGCTTGCCATCTTGAACCTTTGTTTATCAGAAGTCCTTGACCAAGCTGTTGGAAATTTTGTTCCATAGGCCTAATAAAAACACCTCAGAGTCATGTCATATGTTTCCACATAAAGATATGATGTACAGGTGTTACTAAATATTGTTACATTTAATCTTTACAACAGCAACGTGATGTCAAACAGTATGAATAGTGATTTATCTATAATCCTATTTAGTGACTAAATTGTATGTGTACTAACTCATCTGTAGATAGTGAAATGAATATTCTGGAAAATAGAAATGAAGAAAAGGAGGGAGTTGAGAGTACTGCGAGAGAGTAGAATTTAAAGTAAGGGACTTGATGACCAGCTAATTATATCACAATGAGGTGTCTTATCTACTGTCCTCATTACTGAGACATACTGCCCTACACTGATAAGTTAAAGCAGAAGAGGCCTAATTTTGTCTCTTGTTTTTACTCTGTGGTTGACTGTCTCCAAGATAGAAGCAGCAAGATGGAGGTGGATAGCCAAGGACGCTGCCTATCTCTGGCATCTGGGAAGCTGAGAGTAGAAGGTGGCACTGGGGATGGAGATAGAGACCCTGGCTAACCCAGGGTACCCACCTCCAACTGATCCCCACCTCCGTGCAGTATGCTAGCTATGGCATCCTCATAGTTGACTAACTTTGCAAAAGCGCAAACTTTAAGTATGTAAGAGTTTAGGGGGTAATTCTTGATCTAAGCTGAAATATTTTGTCCTGGTAGGGGTCCAAAGTCTCCTCTGAGACAAAATAAACTGTTAAGTGGGATGCCACATTAAAATCAAAAGAAAATTAAACACGTCCAACATACACTGGCAGTACAATGTAAATGTTGTTATTTTAAAAGGGAGGAAGAAGGAGATAGAAATCAGATCAAAGCAAAACCGAAACCCTCTCAGGAGAACATTAAATGTTATAGTTTCATATCCAGCACCCAGGGTAAGCTCTGGTGCGATGTGCACTCCAAGAGGCTTGGGTAGCCATACCTCTGTAGTGTTGCCCATTGAATCCTTGTGATCGCTCCACTGGAATGGCTTCTTTCATAGTCATTTCATATTCCTGGCTTCTCCAACTTTGTGGAGGCCTGCACTATAGTTTTAGGTTCACTATTGTTTCATTTTTTTTTTTTTTTTCAAATCTAGAAGCCTAAGTGACCCCTCAACTCCGACATTCTGGATCCCCGTGAAACCAATACTGCATGAATGACATCAAGTTCTGTTGCCAGCTCCACAGTAGCCAAGCCCCTTTGGATCATAGCCGTAGAGGATTTTCGACCTCAGTGTCTGGGCTCTGTGAACCAGATTGCTGGGCATCACTTATGTTCCCTTGGCAGCATTTTATGAGCAAGGTGTCTGGGGCCAATCTTCTCAAAGCAGCTTTCCACTTTTATATCTTCCTTGAGCCTCTGCAGGGTGGGGTTTTGCAGATTTCAGAGATGCTCTCCAGGCATTTTCCCTATCATTTGGGTGGGAAGTACTTGGTTTTCTTTTAAATCTAATCTTGTTAGCAATCAAGGTGTCCTCTTCAGGCTTGGAGGCGCTTCCATTCTGGTAAAACTGAAAGCTTTTCAAATGAGCTTTTTCACTGCTATTTCTTACTAGAAACCTGGATAAAAGCCTCTAGGAGTAACTATGTGATGACTTGAATGTTGGACTGCCTTGAAATTTTGTAGGCTAGATTAATTATTCTGATGCCTTTAGTTTTAGTCTCCTACCAAGCCTCAGGACATGAATAAAATCTATATGAATTTAACTCAATAGTGACCACATTTCCAGCTGAAATCTTTCCATCTTGAGCTTTCTGAGTGCGTTTTAATCAGCATTTTGTTTTTCAGTTTCTGAGCAGACTTCTCCATAAAGCTGGGCTTAGAACACTGTAGGGCTTCTCAAAACTATTTCAAACTCTTGGTAGAAGCCAGTTCTAAAGGCTTCTGAACCACATGGCCAAGTAGTCATAGCAACAGCCCCACTCACTAGTGACTAACTCTCTCTTGTCTCTTGTTGCACAAACAAAGTACCCAATACCAACAACCTAGAGAAGAGGTTTTAGCTCACAGTTCTGGAAGTTTTGATCTGTGGGTGACAAGCTCGGACACAGGAAGAGCAGCATGGAAGAGCCTGCTGCACCTAAACGCTGCTATATCATGGCAGTGGGGAAGCAGAGAGAGCAGGGAACCACCAGGGACAGGAACACATCCTTGCAGGTCGCACATATCTCCTCTAACCAGGCCTTTCCTGCTACAGCACCATCAGCTGTGGATTCCTCAGTGGGTTCCTTCACTGATACACACTACCCTGGCTTCATGACCCAAGCACTTTCCGGAAGCCCACCTCTGCACATGGGAGGCTCTGGTGAGACACTCTAGGTCAGTGATGGTGAACCTTTCAGGGCCTGCCGTAGAATGCGTGTCGTAGGTTCGCCGCCGCTACTGTAGAGCCAAACTATAACACAGGTGGTGATTATTTTATTGGGGTAAACTGAGTGGGTGGGAACTTTCTATTTAAATTAGGAGAAGGACTATATTTTGTCATGCTTAATCATGCTGAGGGGAAGCTAGCACTGAGTTAGGCTTCCAGGAGGGTAGGAGGCTGTGGGCTCAAAGAGCTTTGTGACAGAATTGAGATTGTTATTGGACACTTCAAGGAGGAGACAAGGAAGAGATGAGGCAGGGAAATCTTGAGGGAGAGCCTAGATGTAGAAACTGCGCCTCTCCCTTGTCCTTGTCTGGCACATTCCTCCTTATTTTCTCCTCGTTCTTTGGGGTCAAGTGTCTGGACCTGTTCTTTGCTTATACATACATTCTGATTTAATATTTTTCCCCCTGTAAGGTCATTATTCTAGCACTTTCTGATTTATAGCTTGTCGGTCAAGAATTAAAGCTACTACCTCCCGTGGCTCAAAGGGAAGAAGCATAGAGTTGACTGTAAGATCAACACTAGTCATCAAGGCCTTCAAACTGAGTTGTGTTTCAAGACTGCTTAGGTGGCTGAGCAGAGTACAGTGTGTGGTGTGGGCAGCGCAGGGCCTGGTGGACAGGTACAAGTAAAGCACATGGAAAGGGCACCCCTGCAGGGCCTGGGGCATAGTACAGGCTTCACCTGGAGAGAGGCCGGCAGGGAGGGGTAGGTGTGAGGTTATAAAGATGGAAATGTCATGACCTTGAGACTATGAAGATGCGAGAAGCAGAGGGAAACACTATCATACAGAGTGGGTCATGCCAGGGACAGAAGTTCCCCGACTGCTCTTCCTGCTTCTGTCCTTCCTGGCCTCCATCCCAGACTCAGTTCACAAGCTGACACTACACCAGGCCTTGCTTGGTGAACTTCCTTCTGCTCTCCTGCTTTCCAAATGTGGGCTTGTAGTGTAGCCTTGCAATTTCCTCCTTTCTCCTCGAATTCTCTCTTCATCCTTCCTTTCTGGTTTTCTGCCTTCATTCTTTTTCTAGATTAAAAGTTTTGTACCATACAAACTCAGTATGGTACAGATCCTCATAAATACAGGGTTTCTTATTGGCTTGGTCTTTATTGCTTCTGTCTGTCTAATATTGTATCTATCAGGTGTTGTGTGCTCTGATTATACACAAAAAAATAGCTCATCGTGGCACTCATGCCAGAAATAGTTATAAATGGTCAAAAGTCTGCGAAGCACAGCAGGGAAACCAGTGGTCACTGATTTTTACTCTAATGGTAGTCTTCTTTGTCTCTTTCACAAAAAATTATATGTAGATTTTCATATATTTTACATACCATAGCATAAGAATCAACTTTATGAACTCTGTATTTTGAGACAGTATTAGCCAGGAAGAAGAAAACTATAATGTCCTATTATTGTGTTCTTCCATTCCCTGTAAACTTTCATTTCTCTTGAAATGAAAGGTTCATTTCTTGTTTACTTGATGAAGGTTCTGCTTGATAGAGTGTCTGATGAACTATAAAATGCCCCAACGACTGGGCAGTGGTGGGGAGGGAAAGCAAGGAAATACTTCGTGGAATGACTCATTTGATTCCCAGGGGTGGGTATAATAGGGTCTCAGGGAGTGACTGTGAGTTTGGAAAAGCAGAGCATGGGATTGCACAGAGCTTGGAATTCAACATAAGTACTATGAAATGAAGGTGTAATAAAGTTTATTAATTTAGATGTAACTGAGAATTTCTCTATTAAGAAAGAAGGGCTAGGTTGGTGAGATAGCTCAGCAGACTAAGGACCTGCTTTGGCAGGCACAGGGAGCAAGGTTGGATCCCCAGTCACATAGGCTGCCAGCCTGGCCCCTGGAGTGCATTTAGCCAGCGACCAAGTCTGGGAATGGTGGTACATGGCCGTAATCCCAGTGCTGAGGAGGCTGAAAAAGAAAGAAAGAAAGAAAGAAAGAAAGGACCATTAAAACGATTTGCTGTCTCATTCAAAACCAGCATTAGAAATTATGGCCCCTGTGTTAATTAACCAGCAGATACCTTCTCTGAACATTTTTTTTTTTTTTTTGGCTGGCTCAGCCTATCCTGAGGGTGGGGCTGGTGCAGCATGTGGTGCTGGGGATAGAACTGCTGTCTCCTGCGGCTGCCTAAACTTGCCTAAGCAGGCACTCCAGACTGCTGAGCTATCTTGCCAGCTCCCCTGAGCGTTTTCTCATAGTAGCAAAATCACAGAGCCAGGATGGCTGCACTGCACCCATTTCTGGAAGGAGACACACACTCTCAGCTTTTTGTCCTCATTTGATTATCTCTCTTAATGTATGAGTGTTAGCATGTGTTTAATAATTTTAAAACTCCCGAGAACAGACAGAAATTGATTTTATCTGTAGTTTGTCTGTTTCTGCAAAGCATGCTTTTGGAGAAAAATAAATATTCACTGTAATTTTTATTAGATCATGACCAATTGTAAATCAAAGCTGTGGTGAGAGTCTAAGTAGCTTTCCTCAATCCCTGGGTTTCAGAGCTGCTGTCATCTGAGCAGAGGTGGTGACTGGACGTCAGTGGCATGGGGGATGGTAAGCTTAAGGAGTTTAGCTTTCGCCTTCCATCTATCTTAGAAATATGGTGCTGCTAGACTAGGGAGAGTAGACGTTGCAGCTTAAATCCCTCCTTTTCCTTTAGGTAGGATTCTGAATTTTAGATTTCGTGGATGAACGAGTGATCTCAGTGAGAGGTAGGAGACGATAGTACATAAAAAGGTGCCAGCAGTCCAGGATGACCGATAGCTTCCTTGTCACAAGGGTCACCTGCAATGTACTTCTAGTCCTGCTGCATTAAGTATCCTGAACAGAGTCAGCCCCAAGGCACGGTCCCTTCTCTTCAGCAAGAGGCCCACTCCTGCCTAAGCAAGACTGTAGAAACTAAGTAAACAACCTATGTGATACAGGTGATCACAACTTCTGAAATGTCAGCTCTCGTTATTTTTCATTTGAGACAAGGGCACACTGTGTAGCCCAGGCTCTGGAGTCAGGCTACTGGTAAACCTGACTAGCTGCACCCCCTGTCCAAGCCTTGCCTCTGTGTCTTATTGTCAGTGAAGGAACAGTGGAAGTGCTTTGCAGAGGGGACTGACAGATAGCAGTGGAATGTCATTGGTGTGCACACACACATCCACTGGCTGCTACACTGGGCTGCACACCCTTACACTCTCTCTCTCTCTCTCTCTCTCTCTCTCTCTCTCTCTCTCTCTCTGTCAGGAGTCATCATTAGCATCAAAGTCTCACTTCTTGCCCAAGCTTTGCCTGATTTTTATCTTTAAAGGATTAGGAGAGTATTTGTTTGTTTTTCTTCTTAAAACATATTAGGTGGCATCCCAGTGACCGCCTATTGGCAGGAGGAATTCATTCTTGTTCAGCTACTTTCAGCCTTTCTTTAAGTAAAGATAGGATTCGAATTTGACATCTTTATTTCTAAAAGGGAATGAAATTGTCACTGGCTGTATGATCATGAGTTAAATGGTTTGATGCAAGCCAGTTTATATACAAACACTTCATCCTTCCTTTACTTCTTCTTTTTTTTTTTTTAAAGGGAAGTTCTTGCAATGCAGCCTGGGTGGTCTTGAACCTGCAATCCTCTCAAGCCTCCTGAGTGTTGGGATTATAGGTATGCACTATGACGCCTAGCTATCATCTAATTTTTCTCATCTGTTAAAATGTCACTGTGTTATAGAATTAGTGACCCTGGATTTTAAATTCTTTTCTTTCAGAGCCTCCTATTTGCCAGACGATTCTATAACAAAGACATTCATGCATTTGAGAAAAACAAAAAGAAAGAACATTCGGAATAGGAGGCTGTACTGATTTTAGGTGCTGTTGCTAGAGATAAAATATGGAGTAAATGAATTAGTCAGCTTTCTCTCACTGTGACAAAATGCTTGAGATGAACTGCAGAGGAGGAGAGAGCTTTATTTGGGCTAGGGTTTTAGAGGCTTCAGTACATGGTCAGCTGGATCCATTACTTTTAGGTCTGTGTCAGTGTAGAACCTCACAGCGGGGGAGGGGGCAGCAAAGAGAGAGGAAGGGGCCAGGGTCCCAGTGTCTTCCACATAGTTACAGCCTTAGTGATCCACCTCCTCCCATTAGGCCACACTTGCTGAAAAGTCTACCCACTTCCAAAAGCCCATTATGGTATAGATCCATCAATAGATTACCCTGTTCATGAGATCAGAGCCCTCTCCACATGTCCAAGTCACTGAACAAAAGGTGGCACCTTTGGGGCCACTGCTAAACACAGCTGCACTGATGACCAGGCCTTGAAATCAGGAGCATTTAGCAGACATTTAAGATCCAGTTTCCCACGAACTGACATTTGATGATGTAGGTTAATGTCTAAGGACAAGAGAATCCAAATTTCTCTAGTAGCATTTGAGTGACTGCCCGCTGATTAGGAGGAAATCACTAAACCTTAGAATCAAGAAACCTCTTCAGATTTCAATTGTGGCCAGAGACAGGGTGGTTGCTGCTCCAGCTCAGGCCCTTGTGTCTTGAAGCACAGTGTTACATGCACAGAGTTGCCGCTTTGCAGCAGGAAGCTTAGAAGCCACACAGAGCTTTCCTGCTTCAAATGAAGTCAATGTGTGGCACTCTGTATGGGCTGACCCAGCACATCACTTCTGCATTCTCAACCAGATAGCCCTCTAGGCCCTGCTTTTCCCCGAATCTTCAGGTCAAATCTATTTTTGTAATACCAGGATGGTTTTGGCTTTTTCCCATCATTTTCCCACAAATGTGCCCTGAAGAACTCCACTGTCCATCCACAGGAGGTCTCTGTATAAATCCATGAATCCATGTCTTGTCAGTGATCAGCGTGTGATATTGCACAGTCGCATGTGAGTAGAAACCTGTTTTTGACACAGAATATGGGAAGTTCTTTGGCAGGTGTTCAGATTCCTATAGAAATTATCAGTTGTTGAGTTTTGGTGCAGCATCAGAGTAAGAACATCTACACATATCTGGAAAGAGTTTCTCCATTTGCCAGCCATGTATTGGTTGAGAATGGGCATTCCTTATATACTTTAAATAAATAAGATATCACAGCATACCAACACAGTGGCATTAGAAAACTTCTTACACAATAAGTGCTAGTCTTGCTGCAAAATGTCTTGGAAAATTTTAATTATTGTTTATAAAACTGTTAGACATATCACCAACAATGTTTTAGCAATTGTTTTCTAAAGAATGAATATTAATCATTTCTTAGTGTTAATTTATGACATAACTGTTGCTTGGTATCATCCACGAAAATGAATCTATTTGACTCCTTAGTAACTTTTAAGGTTAAGAATTTGTCCTGAGGTAAGTCATTGAGAACCGTTGCTCTAGAGCAGTGTTTTAGCAAATAGAGCAAGAATTTATGCTGTCCAATTACTGGGGTGCCAGATCTGTTCCTACTTCTCATTTTGGAGGAGAGTTTCCATAAGTTTAGGCTGCATTCCTTAATGCTTCAGAATTTCCTATTCTCTAGGTAGTGACAGAGGATAAAGGCAAAGATGTTACAATGGAGCAGCCTCCAATCTTCTGAGTGCCAAGGCCATAGGATCCTGTAGAACCATTTTAATTTCAAACCACAGCTCCTGAAGACAGGACTTTTGACAAGAGCTGTGTGGCGTTCATTCTTTTGTTGATGGAGCTTTCAGCTCACAGACTAGAAAGAAATCAAAACTGCTTATCTGGACTGTCTTTGTCACCCTTCTGGAAACTTCCAATTCTGCCTGCCTCACTTCCTCCCCCTACCGGAAGCTATGCCAAGCTGGCCGCTCCGCTTGGACTCCTCAAGGTCACTCAAGCAATCTTTTCTTTCCAGAGTCTCAGTGTCCTTAGTATCCTTAGTGATAATAGCACCGAACCCATCAGTCACCATTTTCTCATCCTCAATTTTCTTTTTGGCTTCCTGCAATTTTAATCTCAAGTCCCTGCAATTCCTTTTTGTGGAGGCTTAAGTGGCCCTATTTACAATCAATTTTCTGCTCATGTCTGGTGCATTCTTTTACAATAAACCAAGCAGCCCCTGCTCTCTACACTATATATCTTTGGATTTAATAAACTCAAAGGCTTGATTATGGAGTAAAATGATGTATCTTTGTTTCATGGTCTTGGCAGACAAATAAAGAGATCATTGTAAATTGGAGGTAGACATTTGTTCCTGAAGGGTTAATTTCAGTATCTAGTGCTGTCATTAACAAAGGGAAATAAAGAAAGAAGGAAAGAGAGAAAGAAAGAAAGAAAGAAAGAAAGAAAGAAAGAAAGAAAGAAAGAGTAAGCTCTCTTTTTTTCCCACTGATGAGCATTGTACCAGTCCTTATAACTGGGGGGTGGGAGGGTGAGCAGGGTGTAGCTGGGTGGTAAAAAGTTCCAGAATTTTCTGGGGATGGCTTCCGTCTAACCTCCCTTGGGTGCCTTATCACTGGCTCCTTCTGTAAGCTGAGCCAGCTCATGTCTGCCTGACACATGAACCATGCAAAGCTGTTTTCTAAAGAGATTTTAATTCCTGCTTGAGGAAAATGGATGACTATAGATTGTTTTTATGTTGTGTTTTAAACAACAGAGAAAGCCACGGTGCTACTAGTATTTCATTGAATGCCACACACACATACACACATATACAACAAACATGGGTTTGGATACACACACACACACACACACACACACACACACACACACACACACTTTCTGGGAAGGGAAAATAGTATGTCTGTAATCTGTACATTTTTAGAGTTTTATCAACTCCTTCCGTAAATTAGCACATTTAAGAAAATCCTAATCTGGGAGTTTTATCCCTTATTAGCCCTGGCTGTCAAGGTACTAAAGCTTCGCATCATATAGGATAAATTTTGTGTCCCATACCCAAGAAGTTTGAGTAAACTGATCATAGTCAGTACCTTGGGGAGGGTAGACTAGAAACTAGGATCCTCCTGAAGGACTGTCTAGTACATTCCTGAAAACTTGATCTCTCTCTCTCTCTCTCCCTCTCTCTCTCTCTCTCTCTCTCTCTCTCTCTCTCTCTCTCTCTGTATTTGGTATAGGGTGTGCAGGGTCTACAAAGTCTCACTATGTAGAACAGACTCATAGTGATTCTCCTGTTTCCAGCCTCCCAAGTATAGGTACCTGCCACCATGCCCAGTCTCTGCTGTCTCAGCGTGCCCTGGGGGCGGGGCCAGCACTGACATGGCAAGCTTGGGAAGAAACCCCAGCCAGGGTGTTCTGACTAAGCAGGTGCTTTAGTCTCCCTCAATGTTCTCTTGCAAATATAAAATAAGCTTTTTTGCTTATGTCTGACTTAAGTCAGGCAGCCAAGAACCCAAGGACGTGTGACTTACAACCACAAAAATTGATGTCCAGCTGCTACAGAAGCTGGAATTTTGAGATCAGGTAGCCACACAATGCAGTTGTTACGAAAGCCTCAGTGGTGCACAGTGCTGGCCTTTTGTGTCCTCATGTCTGGAAAGCTCCTTGAATCCCTTTTTGAGGACAGGAATCTCATCCATGCACATCCCCTCTCCTCTTCCTGACTTAATTCTGCCCCAAAGGCTGCACCTCCAAACTCATATCAGCATATTAGGCTCAGCACTTTAACAGTGGAAACTTTTTTTTGGGGGGGGGGGACAGAAAGATCCAGTGATAACAGGAACTAGAGTAGATTTCAAGTGCTTTCATTTCCCACTGGCACTGCGCTTTGCAAGTAGCTTTAAAGGTTGAAAGTAACTTTGAGCTGGGCGTGGTGGCGCACGCCTGTAATCCCAGCACTTGGGAGGCTGAGGCAGGAGGATCGGTGTGAGTTCGAGACCAGCCTGGGTTACAAAAGTGAGCTCAAGGCCAGCCTGAACTGCATAGTGAGACCCTGTCTCAAAAGACAAAAAAAAAAAAAAAAAAAAAAAAAAAAAAAAAAAAAAAAGAAAGTAACTTTGATAACAGAGATGGTGTGGACAGTTGCAGGAGTAAACGTTTCTCTGCTGGGGTGCTAGCCTTTGTGTTAAATGCTCTTTCCCCTCTTATTTAATTTGTGCTCTGGCTCTGAGAAGTGGGCACAGCATCTTGGCTTTATAAATGAGGAAAAGCTGAGCAGGCTCCAATGTGGAAGGGACAGAGCAGAAGGAGAGTGTAGGGCACCAGGCAAAGCCTGCTCCACAGTCCCGATCCACCTGTCTTCATCTGGGTGGGCAGGGTGGGGGGGGCTTCACTTTTTGGTGTCTTCTCAGTGCCACCTTGAAGATGGGCTTGATGCCACAGCAGATATTGTATTCTGATATACTGGTTTGATTGCCTTTAAGAAACAGGAACCTTGAGCGACCATTTATAGGTGAATATTAGGCTTCACCAACACAGTGTTCTCCCTGTCTTTGTCCTCGCTTATGCCGTGGTAAATGCTTTTCTTATCTTAATTTAGCTTTTCTTCTAATCTTTATTTTCCTGTTGAAACTAGATATGGCGGCCGGGAAAAATTATTCAATACTCACATAAGAAACTTTTTTTTTTTTTTCTGGTCTTGTGAACTTTTTGTTTTTGTAATCCTGGGCCATCACTCTGAGCCATATCCTCAGCTGTTTTTTACTTTATTTTTAGTTTTGGAAGAGGGTCTCCCTGAGTTGCCCAGGTTGGGCACAGAATAGTGACTCTCCTGCCTCAGCCTCACAGACTGCTTGTGGTTGCAGGCATGCAACACCATGCTTGCTCTTTAAGCTATTTTTGCTTTTCCTTTTTCTTTTTCCTTCCTTCCTTCCTTCTTCCTTCTTTTTTTTTTTTTTTTTTTTTTTGTACAGGGTCTCACTACTGACTCATAGCAATCCTCCTGCTTCTACCTCCCAAGTGCTGGGATTATAGGCATGCGCCACCATGCCCAGACTCCATCGCCAGCTCAGCGTGCTTGAGAGCGGGGCCAGGTGGCAAGTGGAGCCAGGAACCGAACCCTGGCCTCTGCGATTCCCTGAGCTTAAGCCATTTTTATAGTCAGGCATTTGTGTACTTTTACTAAAGTTATACTGGGCAAGATTATTCTCTTTCAGTTATTTAAAACAGGCTTGTTAGATACCTGTGTGTAAGTTTTTAACCCTTGGAGCTGGCAGTGTTTTATGTTTCTCGATGCACATTTCAAAGTTTCTGTTGAAATATTCTGAGTGGCAACATGGTACAATGATTTGGAAGGCCAGGAACTGAAAGCTGGGACTGTGTTTTCGTGGTGGTTATGTTTGTAGTGTAGCATAAGACTTGTGACCTTGTGACTGTTCTGGAGCCCTCTTTCCTCAGCATTTCTAGGAGAGAACTGGAGGGTTAGGAAGGATATATATTACATATATCCTATAGTGAAACCAGCCGCACCTGGTTCTCCAAACCTTTTATTATTCAGCAATGTATTTGTGCTGAATAAAGTAAGTTTATAAACACTTATGGGTTTTGCACATACTGCAAGATGACAAACCTGTATGTAAATATTTCAGTGAAGCCTATTTTAGAATAATATGTGTTAATAATAATAAGATGGGAAATCACTGGAAGCTAACTTTTAGCACTATTATCTGGTATGGCCAGGAAATGAGCTGTGTTGAATATTTAATTTAATGGTCTGAGTTGTGTTCTTATCGAAGATTACCAAATCTCAAATAATTGATATTCACCACATGCCTTTTTTGCTTGTTGTCATTTTCTCTCTTTTTTGCTTCCTTCCTTAATAATTTAGTAAAAAAGCCATGAAGTATACCCGAGCATGGAGGCCCACAGGGCCAGAAGTGAATAGACGGAGGGTAACAGGAGTCCGCTTCTCACTGTCTGAGAAAGGAGCTCAGAATACATGCAGATAAAAAAAGGAGAGAGCTAGAACCAATCCTGTTCTGTGGGTTGGAGTTGGAGCTATTATCTTGAATGCGTCAGTTCCATAAGTAGAAATTTCATGTATATAACTTAATGTAGAAATGAAAGAAATGTTAAGTTGTATGTTTGCCTATGATTATAATCATACACATACCACACACCCATTTTCCGGCTCTGTTCACCCAGAGGCCCAGTACACAGCAGCAGCCCCCAAAATACAAGCAGAGTTGCCATGCAGCGCTTAGTCGCTAACCACCAGGCTTGGCTAAAAAGTGCTAAAGGCCTCTGAGCCAACGTACCCGATGTTAGGGCTGTGCAGAACGGGTACAGATGGGTCCTGAAGGCCTCGCTCTGTTGACATGCTCAAGTGGCAGAGTCCGCCTGAAGAGATTCCTACTGACTTCTTGTCAAACCCGGGACAGTTTGGATGTCAAAGTTAAGACTGTTACAGATTATATCCCATTGCATAAATGAAATATTCCTGGGTCCAGACTAACATAAATAAAAACCATGAATAAATGAGTAGAGGAGAAATTGCTTCTGGGAAGTAGAATGTCAAGGGATACACAGAGAGAATGTCAGACTAAGGGCGATTGCCGTTTGGCAGTTATGGCTGCAGATTCAGGTGAGGGGAGAGCAATGAAGGCTAAAACCAAAGGTTTACGTCAGAGAAGGCTCTTTATACAGCTACAGACTGTGTACAAGCTAAAGACTGTCTACAAGTCTTTGTTCATGATAAGGCGCAGCACAGCAGCTTTCTGGAGTAACTCGGAACACATAGCCTTACTCAAGCGATCAAAGCTCACAGTAGCACTGGTGGGACACATGTGAGCCTGTGCAGTGTCTGCTCACACCCTGCCCAAGGTCTAGGAGGCAGAACAGAGGGCAGCATCTCTTCCGGGATGCCCCTTTCCTTTGGGTGCTGAGACAAATTATTTGAATGGTGCCTAACATAGAGATTTAAAAAAAAAAATTGTGGGTCTGAGAAACATCCAGTAATTGGCTTATTCCCCCTTCCCTGTCTCTCTTTTGGTCTATGTTCATCTGTGTCTCTTTCTGTCTCTTTCTCCTCGCCCGCTTTCATCATTTACAGAGGGTCTTCTTGACTCCTCTTCCATTTACCTCAGGCTTTGTTCCCTGTGAATCACATCAGAGTACACCACCAGATCCCTCAGTTCCATTTTCATACTCACAGAATCACCCTGTGCTCTCAGGGTGTCTTTGGCACTCAGGGATGGTGGGCCTCAGCTTGGTCCCTGCTCAGGTCTGGTTTTCCCATGTTCTGAACCCCACTCCACTCTGAGAGCCACTTTTCTCCTTTCTCCTTCATGATCCTTTTCTGTTTTGGCCTCCTCTTATTTATTCATTTTTCCTCTGTCTGTCTGTCTGTCTGTCTGTCTGTCTGTCTGTCTGTCTCTTTAAAGATACACTACATACCTATAGTTTACCATTTTACAGTATATATTTAAAAAGTCTTTAGTATGTTCATAAAGCCACATGACTATTGTAATGATTGAATTCCAAAACATTTTAACACTGCAAAAAGAAATCTCATATCCATTAGGGTACATTCCCTATAACTCATTTCCCCCAGCACTGAAAATTACTAATCTACTTGTTATATCTAACAGTGTGCAAGTTTGGGACATTTTGTATAAGTAAAATCATACAATGTGGGACCTGTTGTGTCTGGCTTATTGGTTTATTGATTTATTTACTTATTTATGTTATGGCCAGCTCAGCCCGCCCTAGGGGTGAGGCTAGGGCAGCATGTGGTGCTGGGGGTGGAACTGTGGTCTCTGCAGTTGCCTAAGCTTTTCTAAGCAGGCACTTTAGACCACTGAGCCATCTTGCCAGCCCCTCTGGCTTCTTCTAGATATCATAAAATTTTCAAAATTCATCTGTGTTCATTCATGCTGTAGAATGCAGTGTTACTTCGTCCTCCATTATGACTACTGACCCCTGTGGAAGTCTGCCCTATTTGGTTCATCATTTGAGGGACATTTGGGTTGATTCCACTTTTGAATTATTTTAAATGCTTCTATGAATATTCATGCTTTGCTTTCATGTGGATGTTAGTTTTCAGTTCTCTTCGGTGTAGACCTGAGAGTGGAAATCCAGGGTCACAGGACAGTTTTGTAATAAATATTCTGAGGAAGTGTCATACTTTCATAAAGCGGTGAGACTTTTTTCTCTGCCGGCACTTACGGAGGCCCCTATTCTTCCATATCCTCTCCAACACTTGTTGTTGCCCGTCAGTTTTATTACAAGCCTCCTAGCACACTCAAGTGCCGACTTCCTTCCTAGTCTCTTGAACGCACTTCCTCTGAGGAACACGTCTGAATACCCTGAACTTCTCCTCGCAGGTCACATGAAAAGTCCCTCCAGCGTATTTCCCTAAATCTCTATGGTTCTGTTTGTGTCACCACCAGGCCCAATTATCACAGTCTATTGGCTTTACGTTCTTTTCTTCGTTGGAGTGTCAACCTGTTTGAGCAGGGGTGGAAATATTTCCTCTGATATCTTCCAGATTCCAAACATTGTCTGACAATTAGATTATATTGCCAACATTTATTTTCATGTCATCTTTTTTTGTATGTTTCTTTGCTTGTTTTTTCCTAGATGGGAGGGGCTTGTAGACTAGAGTTGATAGCATTATTATGTGAACATATGTATGAGACTGTGTCTTAGTATTATTTATTGATAGATGCTAGGGAGAGAAGATTATATTTTTTAGCCTGGGTAGCTGACTTTCTAGAGAGTTACATTTTGTCTACTGTTGTAGTAATTTCATGTGTCGTTTAACTCACCAGAAATTGGAAGGAAAGTACTAAAGTTATCATGAAATACCAATGTGCAGCACTCTTAAACGACTTGAAAAATAAACAAATCAAGTAGCCATCTTTGCTATTACTCTTTCAAAAACAGGCTTGGTTGAGAACTATTTGTTTCTTTTAAAAAGTAATGCCAGGTACTCATACTAGACTGAAACGTAATTCAAAATATGGAGAGAAGTCAAGGTCAGTGTTTAAGTCTTAAAAATAAGGTCTAGTTCAAATGGTGTTTTATTATACATATCAGAAATCTGAGACTCATTAGCATCAGCGTGGGACAGATAGGGGTCAGTGCCAGAGAACAGAGTTGAAAGTTGAATTAAACATAATTGAAGACTTAGAAGTTTGAATTAGAAAGTACAACCAACTTGAAGTTTGACTCATGCTAAATTATAATATCCTGTGTATCAGTGTGGACTGAAAGGCATGTTTTAATTAGTTCTTTTGAATGTTTCTCTTGCAAAGTATATGTGTTAATAGTCAATATTCAGAAAATTTTAATTCTTCTTATTTACAATCCCTGGAAGTTTTGTTTTTAGCATGTTAAGAGTTTTCCTCATTGAAATAGGTTATGTTTGGACTCCATAGCCATTCTCTTACTTGACAGCATCTCTAGCACATTATTTGAAACAGTGCCTGGCTTCTTTGCTACAAGTTTTATGTGGTCCTGAAATGGAGAGGAATTGGAGGATGGACGGACAGATACAGAGAAGTAGATGTAAGTTGGCCCCGGCTGCATGCCACAGCGTCGCACGGGCTAAAATGAGCTTGGCATGTGCTCCTCTGCGTTTCCGCTTGCGTGTGAGCATGCGCATACTGTGGACCACCACTTGCATTTCTCCCGTTCTTCAGCTTCGCTCACAAACTTTAACTTTAAATGGGAGCCAGAAATTGAATATTGAGATTTTTTTTTCAAAAATGTATGTGTTAAGAGTGGGTATTTTATCTCTAAGGTTGGGTTGGTAGAGATGTTGATAGATGTCTTTTAAACGTAGAAATCAAAGTGGGGCTGGGCAAAGATAAGTGGAGGGTAACTATCTCCAGAGATCTGGGGTGGAGTCCTCACTCTGCCACTGCAAAGCTGTACAGCATTGGCAAATGAACCTTTAAGACTTGTCTTTCCTTATATGTAATATGTGTATATTTTTTTCAGAGTGATGTCATAGTAAATGAATTTAAGTATGGAAGACATTCTACAAATCCTATTTCTAAATTGTCCTTGATAAAAAATTAGTTTAAGAATTCACAGAAAGGAAATGTAAATTTCCAGGTCAAAATATTCCTTTTATGTCAGATAGGCCTTTTATTCTCATAATGTTCAATTTAGATATGACCCTTTCGTTTTACTTTTTAGTCTCAAGTAGGTTTAAAAACCATATTTTCTATGTACCCATCATCCAGCTTCCTACCAAATACTATCTTTAATAACAACAATGCATAGGATATTGACATTACAGTTTATATTTCCAGGGTCTAAGGTGTTATGTTTTCCATGTATATATGCATGTATGTATTTGGTTTTCATAGTGCTAGCAGTTGAATCCAAGCCTTTGTGTACGCTAAGCATGTCTTCCAGTACTGAGTCACACGCCTACACCCTATTGTAGTAGAGGAAATTGTTCCTACTCTGTTTTCACCTAAGTATACTTTTGGGAGTAAGTGTGTTTACTCAAAAGACAATGTGAAGTCAGGAAGCCTTAGGTTTACCACTAAACTGAGACGTAGGAGGATTACACATACAAGCCCAGCCTGAGCAACTTGGGAAGCCCCTGGCTGGAAGAGTCAAAAAAGAGCAGGGCATCTAGCTCAGGGGGAAGGCCCTGCCTTTAGTCCCCAATAAGAAAAAGTTGTATGGATTAACAAGTGCTATTTTACAGAGCATTTTCAGTAGTTATTATTTTTTTTTAAAAATTTTACCATTATCATGCCATGTCTGTACCAAAATTTCAAATAGCTGGCCACTATCTTTCATGTGCTGTATGTGCTTTGGGAAGCCTCTTATTTGAGAACCAGTAGTAGGTAAATGGATTACATTAACACGTGGGCTCCCCTGTGTCCCTTTCTTCTGAAAGCACCTGGCAGGGCCTTTTCTCCTCTCCCTTCCCCACCTCACCTGTACAGCCGGCTCTTCTCTACTTTTCTTCCCCAGTGGGCTCAGGCCATTATTTCCTCTCTCTGTGTGGATTATCACTCTTCTCCATATGCCTTTTGTCCTGTAGATTCTATGCAACATAGGATTTTTTTTTTCCTTTTCTTTGTTTTGCTTTAAATAACTTCTAATTGAATTCTGTTTTATGTGTGCAATAGTTGATTTTTGTCGGTAGGGGCTTACTTAAATCCCATGCAGCCTATTGTGAAGAGTTCCCACACAAAAGCTGTCCTCTGGGGAGCGCTGTTCCTGGATGTAAGACAGGGTTTTGGGATGCGTGGAGGGAAAGGCTAGATGTAAAGCTTGCATCTGTGCGTGTCTCCAGCTGGGCAAGCTCCCTATTGTGCATCTTTTAAAAAAAGATTTATTTATTTATTTGATAGATAGAGGGTATTGTTATGCAGCTCAGACTCATAGTGATCCTCCTATCTCAGCCTCCCCAGCCCTGGGATTACAGATGTGTGCCACCATGCTTGTTCCTGGTGGCTGGCATGGTGCAGGGCTGGTGTGACATCTGGTACCAGAGATCTCAATCTAGTTTTTTGCACTTGCCAGCTAGGTGCTTAGACCGCTGGGCTCTCTCCCCAGCCCCTGTTGTACATCTTTAACACCTTTGACATCTTCAGCATCTTTAACACTGGAAGTATCTACTGATGTTTAGTTCAGACATTAAAAATACTACTTCGGGCATTTGTCCCGCAAGTGTGTTTTCTGGTGAGACCTGGGGTAAAAGAGACCTAAGGCTAAGCTCAGAGGGTCATATGTTGTTTCTTTGAAACAGAAAATGTGTGCATGTCTAGTTTTTGTTGCACTGAAAATTGACTTTCCTAGCCTCTTCCCAGACCCGTCCTCCAAGTCTAGCTTAGCTTCCCGCCCTCCCGATGTCTCTGCGAGTGGGGCCTGTTCCTTTCCTCACTCTGGTCCCCAGCACCTCTCTGCTCCCATTTTCCAGGTTTCCATTTCTGTGAGAAGTCTCCTGTTTTCCTACTACTCTGTTCTCTTCTAACACGTGTAAAGAATCCTTTAAAACATTCCTCCATGTTTTAAACTCTCCCTTTTTGCTTCAGCAACTGGCCTGTCATTTCCTGCTTCAGTTTTGGCTGCAGGCTGACAAGCCTAGACTTAAGGCAGGGTGAAAAGTTCACCCTCCGGAAGTGCTATTTATGGGGGAGTCATGTGAGGAGGAGCCGCCCCAGACTGCTGGCGATTCCCCTGGACATGAGCCTGTGGGGAAAGGCTGCCCAAGAAAGGCTTTTCATTCTGCGGGCCCTGCCTGAGTTCTCGCTCTGGATTCTTGGTTTGTGAAAGTGCATGGTACCCACTACTCCTCCAGGAGCTCGCTGTTACTCCTTCATTATTGACTGCCTCGGTTTTGAATGAAAACTTACAACCGCTTGATAGCTCATGCAGTGAATTCAGGGGCCAAACGTCAGCATTAGAAAGGTAAGGTAGGAAATATCAAAGAGTTATAAACAGAGAAACAAAGTGCTGTGCACCTAACATGAATGTGTTATTTTATGACACTGTTTGGTGATGGGTATCTACACACACACACACACACACACACACACACACACACACCCTGTACTTTTCCGTTTATGACCTATAGATGCAGGCTCTCCCCTTTTGTCCTCTCTTCTACTCACTCTGGACCTCAAGCCTTGAGTGTTTCCACTTTTCAGTGGACATGATATAAAATATACATAGCACCACACACCAATCTATTATTATTATTATTATTATTATTATTATTATTACTAATTATTTTATATACTTACTGCAAGGTCTCACTACATAGATTGGACTTGTAGTGAGCCTCCCATTTTCAGCCTCCCAAGAGCTGGGATTAGAGGTGTACACCACCAGGCGCAGGCCCAGTCACTGTCTCAGCATGCCCCAGGGGGCAGAGCCAGCGTGGCACCCTGGGGATCAGTCCCTGGTCTCTGTGTCCGTCTAAACAGGTGCCATTTCCCATCCGTTGTAGTTGTTTTTAACTTTTACAGTTAGGAGCTGTCCTGTCTATCCCGTTACTTTGCACCTTCTCAACTTAACACTGTTTGATGATGCCTGGCATCCCAGGTTCCTCAGCTCCTCAGGTTCTGCTGCACAGAGCTGGTGCAATGTGCCCAGAATGTGGTCACTCATATTTGTCTCTGTGGGACACCATCACTGTCTGTCCATCACCTCACCACAGTGCAATGCTGGGATATTCCAAATATCCTTTGTTGTCTAGGTTACTAGAAGATTTCCCAGGCCATAGGGCCCACATGCACCATGCAAGCACTGCTTATAGCACAGTTCCATAAAGCACTTGGGTTACCCCCAGAATGCTTCACCAAAAAGACTCCAAGAGCAGTACAGATGTTTATATTCCCACCAACACTTAGTCTTGGTAAGCTATAGAACTGTCTTATTATGGTCTACTAAGTATAAATTACTTTTTACTTTGCTTTTATTGATTATTGATGTATATGATTATCTCTTCATTCTGCTTGTCTTCTGAAGTTTTTCTCATGACCCTGATCCTAACTTCATATGAGTTTTCCTTCAAATTGATTGTATGTTTTTACACAGGAAGCTTTTGAGGTGTTCCTATTCATATATAAGCATCCTTTGTATTCCACATAGTTCCTGGTTGATTGATTGACTGATTAATGAAGTAATTATGAAGTGTTGCTATGCCCAGCTGGCCTTGAACTCCTGATCTTCCTATGGCAGGTGAGGTTAGAGTGTGTGGCTCTCTCCTGGTTTTAGACTTGACAAGTGCTCTGCTAGTCTGACATTTTTTTTTGCCTTTGTCCATTGTATTCTTTGTTGAACACATATCTTTAATTTGTGTGTAATTTAGTCTGGTATGTTATTCTGAGGGCTTTGCAAAAT
Organism: Myocastor coypus; assembly: GCA_004027025.1. Classification (NCBI taxonomy): domain Eukaryota; kingdom Metazoa; phylum Chordata; class Mammalia; order Rodentia; family Myocastoridae; genus Myocastor; species Myocastor coypus. The sequence goes on from PVJA010011345.1 coordinate 35,428, forward strand.
CAAATATATATATTTTAATCAAAAGCATAGTATCTGTGACATTGACTTTATAGATGTATTTTTACATTTAGATAGATCCTTTGCTCTATCTAAATTCATTGCACATTTTATCCAGCATTAGTTTGTCACATAGGGACTCTGGTTCTCTGGGATGAAAAACCAGACTCTGGGTTTTTCATGAGCTCCATTGGTCCTTTGTGCTTTAACTGTAGTTCATGCTCTTTTGTCACCAGACTTTGGGGTCACTCGTCTCAGAGTCTGCTGGAGGAAGTGCTGCTTGCTGTTCTTCCTAGGGCCTGACACCTGGGCTTTTCCACATGAATGCTTTGCCGTGTGAATGTTGAAGTGGACAATAATCCATTAAGTTCTTTAATTTATAAATGAATTTTGATAGATTAAATTTATAATTAAAATAGATGCAACTTTTTATTTTTTTTTTTTTTTATTTTTTATTTTTTTTTTTTGTCTTTTTGAGACAGGGTCTCGCTATGCAGTTCAGGCTGGCCTTGAGCTCACATTGGTAGCCCAGGCTGGTCTTGAACTTGCACTGATCCTCCCGCCTCAGCCTCCCAAGTGCTGGGATTACAGGCATGCGCCACCACGCCCAGCTAGATGCAACTTTTTATAATAGCAGTTTCTTCTATTTTGTTGTCTTTTACGTACCTTATCAGATGTCTAAATATTCCCTGTAGAGCTATCCACCATTGTAGTTCTGATGTCAAATGTACTTCACAGGTCCCTCAGGTTAAGGTTTGATCCTCAGGGCTGTATCATTGGGAGAATCTGGAACCTTTAGGAGGTGGAGCCTCCTGGGAGGATCTTGGGTAGTTGGAGACCTGACCTTGAAGGGGATTGTGGGACCTTGCCTCTCTCTTCACGGCCATGTACTCCCACCATGATATGCTGCCTGGCTGAGGCAGTGGAGTCAACCCTCAACCTGTCAAAACCCTGAGCCAAAATAACCCTTTCCCACTTATAAGTGGACTCTGTCAAGTAGATCATTCTAGTACCAGAAAACTAATAAATAGGTATTCTGGTTAACACTTGGGCTCAACAGAAGGTGAAGCTGAATAATACATAAATATAATCCCAAAAATGATTTCCAAGTAGTTACAAATGTTGGGGATTTAGTAGTGAGTAATACAGTAATAGCCTTCAATCATGATTTCTACTCAAAAGTATCCTAAAGGTAATAATGTCAGATACCTCAGCACATAAAGAAGATAACTTCTTCCCAGTGAGGTAGAATGACTCACGATACAGAGTCAGACGGTGAGAGAACCTCAAGCTGAATTGCGTTTTCTAGTTGCTGGTCCATTACGTTTGCTAGCAAACTGTGCGCACAATAACACGCAGACCTCTGATAACTTGGCATTTGGTGCTTTTGCTTCCCCTAATAGAGTTCAGGTTTCCTTATGCTTCCAGAGAAATCAGATTCTTTTCTTAACCAAGGATCTGACAGACCTGCCAAAGCCACAAGACAGAAAGGAAAACGAATGTCTCAGGCAGCTTATTGTTTTCTTATTAGTGAAAATGCGAGCTAGCATTTGTGTTCCTTTTCAGCGGTTATGTCCTACATCTGATACTCACTTTAAGAAAAACTTGTGCACAGCAGAACTATTACAGTCGCGTGCTCCCGGACTATTGGAGCCCAAAGGACAGCCTTGGTGATCAAGTAGAGAAGAGCAGACCTGTCCTCAGTGGTGATCCCGCCAGATGACGCCATCTGGGTGGGAGGTGCCGCTCAGAGCTGCTGGGAGTTGGTCACCCAAGTTCATTGCCATCTACCTCAGTTGTGCAGTAGACATCATTTTTGGTAACATTCGCTCATCTGATCCCACAACCTCCTTCCCTCCCACCGTGGGTTAGTTTGGGGCAGAAATGTGTGTTCATCTCTCTCTCTCTCTCTCTTTTTTTTTAACAATTTGTGCTCACTTTGGCAGCATGTGCACTAAAAACTCACAAGGGAATAATTAGGAGACTGATTCTTCCATTTTAATGGCATTCAGTGAGTGACACTAAAATGTTAAAGGCCACATGATTCCATATTGCTTTAACACTATGAAGCTAAATAACATGTGGTCCTGAGTCGGTTGATGTGTGTACGCCAACATGTTTATGTTTCCGGGGATAGGCAGGTGGGTGGATGGTAGAGAGGACCTTTGCCTGTTGCATGAAGGTCGGAGAGATATTGGTCTGCTCTTGTAACCAAGTGGATACTGCTGTCCTTATGTGGTAACATAGAAATGTTTCTGAACCCAAGGCCTTTTCACTAAGTGACATCTCCAGACATTGGTGCATGAGATGAGGCCTTTCTAAGCCAGTAAGTTGCCTGGGCTGGCCTTGAACTTGTGATCCTTCTGCCTCTACCTCCCACAGTATCAGCAGTGTAGGTGTCTGACCACCACGCTGGGCTCCGGTCCCTACAGCAGGCCTTATCCTTCCTGTGGAATTTCCATTTCTATAGCCAGATGCCCCGTGCCTACCATTCACCTAGCAGCCACACACCTGAAGCACCCCTATCCACCCCTAGTTTTGGCTAAAACTCAGACCTCTCTTGAAGTCCTTAGCTTCACTAAATGGCAGCAATGCTCTTGCAGGTCTCCTGATGTACATAGCTCTCCTGGTCCTGCTCCTTCCGGTGTCTTGAGGTCAGTCTCTTCCCTCTCAGCTGTACCTGGCTGGTGCTATCTTTTTACCAAACTCCAAGTTCCCAATCCAAGCCTGCAAGTCCCTTGATCCTGGAGCCAGATGTGCCCACTTATTTATTCAGAGTGAGTTCTCTATTTCCCTATCATGAACTGCTTTTCTTTCTCCCATCCATCAAGTATAAGCAGGAATGACCGATGTGAAACCGTATTTCTTTTCTCTCTCTCTTTTTGTCTTGGTACCAGGGATTGAATTCAGGGCGTTGTGCTTGCCAGGCAGGCACTGTGCCACTAAGTTACATGGCCACTCAGGAAGACATGTTTTGAGGATTAAGGAGATGCTGAATGCTCAGGGAGAATGCAGCAGTGACCCCTTGCAGGTCACCTCCAGCCGCTGTCTTCTGCATTTCCTTGAACACTAGTTTCTTTATTTCCAATAAATGGCAAGCTTCTTGCTGGAGGTTCCAGGAGCTCCCTAGTATTTATTTTTCCTTCCCTGGTGATTCAAACCTAAGTAGCCTTGCCAGGCCCTGACCCGTCACTATTCCTGATGCTTTTATATTTTTGCCAGTTTAATTTCTTTGACATTATCTTTCATATATTTAACTTCCCTTTGTCCATCCTTTTCTACTTCTTCACTGGAATGTAAATTCTACAAGAGCAAAGCCCCCGGTTAGTCTTTGCTGTTACAGCCCCAGGAGAATGCGTGAGCCCTGGAGATCTTCTTAAGGCTTTTGAGTTGGAACTTAGCCTTCAGACAGAGGCGCCAAGCCCTTAAGCCACACAGACTCCACAGCAGCTGCAGGAGGGAGCAGATGGAGGGGAGTCCTCTGAAGATCAAAGGTGTAGCCATGAAGAGGAGGAGAACATACCTTGACAGGCTTCTGTGTTCAAACCCCAATGAATCTGCCTGGAAATAGTGGTTAGGAGGAAGTACTTAATAATTCCATTCAGTTAATTTTATTTCTGTTTTTTCTTTCTGCAAGATAGACCAGCCTTTCTTTCATCCCCCTGTTCCTCTTCTTTTTCATCTCCCCTCTCCCTCCCTCCCTTTCCCCTTCTCTTCTCTTCCTGCCTTTCCTTCCTGCCAGCAATGGAGCCCAGGGCCTTCATACTCAGCTACTGTGTCTTCAACCCTTTAATTATTATTATTGTATATATTTTTTAAAATTTTAAAATAGCATCTTGCTAGACTGCTCGGGTTGTACTCCAACTTTGATCCTCCTCCCCACGTCTCCCAGGATGCAAGGATGGCAGGTGTGTACCCTCTGGCCCGGCTTATCTGACCCTCCAGGGGCACTTCCTGTTGGCATGCTGTTCTGGGCTGCAGCATAACTTCACCCAGGCTCCTGATGGCTGCTTCTTCCTTAGCCTGTCTTGTCTGCCACCCAAACCTTAATCGGAAGGTACAGTCTTGCTTCGGGCCCCCTAATCGCATCCTGAGTGAGCACTGATCCAGCCTTACTGAAATTTGCCTCTTGGCCCTTCACCCTAACCCACATCTCCTGTCTAAGTGTCCTGAAGAAGACTTGCACCCGTGCTTTACCATCTGCCTCCTGTTTCCTGTTTGGCGGATTGCAAGGAAGTGCTGTGTTTCTCTCCCAGCTCCTCCAAGCCCAGTGTGGTAAAGCATAGCGACAGTGGTGCCCTGGCCCACAATGGCACAGGATGGAACCACATTCTCTGCTGTTTTTCCTATCCTGTCTAAAAATCCCAGCACCACTAAATCCACTCCTCTTTCCACACTACCTATGTTACTGTGAACTCTCCTGCCTGGAAGATGAGCCCTTGATGTTAAACACTCCTTTATGATGCCTAACTCTTGGTCTTCTGTCCTCCTGCTTAAGTGAGCCCTCGGCCTGCTTCACCCAGACCCACCAGGGGCCTTTCCATAGCTTTGCCAGCCTTTCATAGCTTTGGTCCAGGTAGCTTGAGAAAGTCTCTGACTGTTTAAACTCCATCTTGCCGTCACTCATGTGTGAACTCTTTTCTTTCTGCTCTTCTGTGCCCTGGCAAGGGTGGATCTAACTTCTTACAGCACCGCTCATTGGTAGGGGAGATTTGGGGCTGGTCTGCTTGGCTTGAAAGCTCCTGCATGGAAGGAATTTTGGTTTTTATCCTTTTCAAAAATGCAGCACCCATCATAGGTAGTGGTTGTCACTAAGATGGTGCTAACGTGGCTGTTTTCAATCTGGGTATTTTCTTTTGCACGCTGCCCCATTTCCTCCTCACAATGCCCCCTGACACCAAACAAACACTTCGCAAGAGGAAATGGAAGTCTTTTTCATCCACTAGGAGTCAGGGAAGTCCATTTTCCAAGGTCAGCCTGGTTTTGTGTTCTTTCAGCTCTTCAATGATGGCAGCCCAAGGTGGCATGCATTTAAAATTTGGGGAAAGGCAGCAGAACAGAAAAGAGAGGTTGCTAGAGTGCTCAGAGTGCTCTGGAACTTGTTAGGAAAGGGAGGCCCTTGGTAAAGAAAGGTGAATGCTCAAAACTGGTCAGCAAAACCCAGTACACACACGAATAAAACTGTTCATTATGTGCAACAATTTTTTAATTTTTGCTTTCCCATCAGAAAATGAAAGGGCCGCCAATTCAGTGGAATCAGGTGTTGGGAAATGCTGACAGACCAGAAAATACCATCAATGGTACCTGAAAGACATTTGGCCATGGGTTCTCAATAGTTACTTTATGGAGATATTTACAAATAAGGAAGCATTTGCTTTTGACTGTTCTTTTTGTCTCTGTGCTTTCTTAGGGGTTAAGGTTGGGGGAAGACCACTGACTTTTGAGAGCAGGTCAAGTGTTTTAGATTTATTTCGATTGCAAGAGACAAGGAGGGCTTAAGTGTAATTTCTAAGTAATTTACTGAGAAATTGAAGCAATAAAACTCCAACCATGGAAGTTGTCTGTAAGACTCACTAGATTATTTATTCATCTACATTTTTTTTTAACAAAGGTTACACTTTCTATGTGTGTATCCAAATGATTGACCTGGACCCATCACTTATGTGTCTATTAAAACCCTTACACAGCCTTAATAATTACAGTCAATGGCTGGCATGCATTTTCGAGCACACATTTTAATTTGCTATAATCTAATTATTGCTATTATCATTTAAAAAGTCCCAATAAACAGAGGCCAGGATTGCAGAAGTGCTGAGCTCTAGTCTAAGCAAATGTTGATGTCAGCTTTTGATGCAATGTTGTAAGACAGAACGGCATCAGAAGAGAATTTGTAGAAATTCAGGGCAAATGATAACGTCCTTCCTGAGCTTACGTTGCAAAAAACTAAATTAGGAAATTAAGCTAGATATCTCTTTAGTTTAAGATTTTTTATCCACTATGACATCATGTGCAAAGCTTGTCTGATTATTCTTTCCTGTGAAAGAAAGCTTAATGTCTGACAACATATGAGGAAGCAGAAACAGGACATTTATGTGACCTAGAAAGACTGTTGGAATGAAACAGTTACTTCCTCCACTCTTGAGTTCCACACAGGGTGTCCTGAATGTCAGAGAATGGATGAAATACATCAACCGATTTCACTTTTCTTATGTGATAGTGCAGTTGAACACACACACACACACACACACACACACACACACACGTATGCACGCACGCATGCATGCACACTGAATAATAAAAATGTACCTGCCTATATAGGGCCAGGAGGGAGTTAAAATTTTTTGTAGTGGTTTCGAGTTTCTGTAAATTGAAATAACCAACTTGGTGTGATTGTATGATTAATGAATACATATTTCTTTCTTTTTTTTTTTTTTGTCTTTTTGAGACAGGGTCTCGCTATGCAGTTGAGGCTGGCCTTGAGCTCACTTTTGTAGCCCAGGCTTGTCTCGAACTCACACCGATCCTCCTGCCTCAGCCTCCCGAGTGCTGGGATTACAGGCGTGAGCCACCACGCCCGGCTTGAGTACATATTTCTTATTTGCTTCTATATGCAGGGCATTCTATCCAGGGCTGGCTTATTGTTAAGTCAAGATAGTTAGATCATCCCCCTTTTCTAGATAAGTAACCTGAGGGTTAGCAGGTGGTGATGTGCTTGGAGCCATACACAGGAGAGTTGTGGAGCCATAATTCAGTTGTGTCCACTTGATCACTCATCCTAGGCCCTTTACATTGTCCTCATTTCTATCAATACCAGGTTTTCTGCCTGGAATTTTATTTACAGGTTCACAAGCCAGAGCTCTGTTCCTGTCATGTACAGTATATACAGAACGTGCTGAAAGTCTCTACCCAAGCTTTTCTGGTGTTATGACTTAATTAAATGTTGAATAGTAAGAAAGGCATAGTACTATAGGAAGTGTGAAAACACTGTTTACAACTGACAAAGTCAGCTCACTGTTATGTCGATCAGTGACACAAGAATGGGAATGCGAAGTGCTAGACAAAGGTGTTCTCTGTCATCTTTTCACTCTTAAAATTAAGAGCAAACAATACTAATGGAGTAAACTGAGTATCTTCTTCCACTTGCACTTTACCTTCCTGGATACTTGTAAAGCAAACCTAGTCTCATTATTGAAAGAATTCCTTGCCCTTCTTTTTAAAAAGATCATAATGTTGCAAATATTCCTATTTATAGAGACTCAAATGTTGTCATATTTTAAAACACAGAAATGGCTTTTGAAC
>PVJA010011345.1:42823-55140 GCA_004027025.1 Myocastor coypus
TTTTTTTTTTTTTTTTTTTTTTTTTTTTTTTTTTTTTTTTTTTTTTTTTTTGTGGTGTGGAGAATAGAGCCTAAAGCCTTGACCCTGCTAGGGGAGCCATCTACTACCAAACTATACCCCTAGTCTCATACTGATTTCTTTTATTCCTACTGACTGAGATTCCTGGAGTCCTGGCACCCACTATGGTAGTCACTACTAGCATGCAACCATTTAAGCTTAAAAGAAAATAGATTCTGCATTGGCAATAGCCATATTCCATATGTTTAGTAAGCCACATGTTGGTGGGGAGAGTCAAGCAAAAGAGTCCTGATGGATAGGAATGTACTCTGATCTGCTTTCAGTAATCTACTTATTTGAGTTAAAATATTCTGAATTGAGTCATCAATCTTCTGTCTAGAGTAGGATCTGGTATATGTAGTGGCTTTTGGAAATGCTGCGAGGGCTACATATTATGTTTTTGCTTGGGAATATTTAATGGCACTAGATGCTGTAATTGTACCTTGTTCTTGAATCTGTATTGTAAACAATTATCATTTTGTAAAATACACTGACTTCTTTCGATTGATTGTGTCTTGTTCTAGTGAACCAGGCCAGGAGAGACCCCAAATGCAAGCTAATTTAGCACAGATCCCCACACAGGGAGTCTTAAGTTACAGAGCTGCTTCTTTTGAACTTCATTTTGTAGATAGGAGATTGTCCTATAGAAATTTACCCTGTACAGCGGTGGCGAGCTCAGCTGCCTGTCTGGTGGTTGTCTGTCCAAGTTCCTTAAGGCAAAGAAAAGAGACAATGGATCCTTGTTGTTTGACAGCTTGATTGAATGTATTCAGTCCCAAGTTTTGAATAATATGTTTAACTAGAGATATTTTTGCACAGTGAATAAAATTTCTTGGGTATGAAATTTAATCCTTATAGTATCTTGAGCATAATTTTAACACTTGCCAGATTTCTCTATCTGCTACCCAGTTCTGGGTGGGTATCCAAATGCCTTTACTTGTTTAAAAAAAGAAAAGAAAAAACAGCTCCTCTCTACTCTGCATTCTGCCTCGTTATCTCTAGTAACAGCTAAGGAGTATGGAAAAAAATATGTGCTTAAAAACAAGTATGGAAGGTGATTGGTTTTTCTGTTTCTCTTCATCTTGCTGCCTGTGAGGACAAGGTATATTTGACCAATTTTCTCTCCTAATTCTTACATTTGTCATTCATTGATGATCAAAACACGGGAATGTTTAAAAGAGAATTTACGGAGGACACCATGAGGTCCACGGCACTAGAAGAGAAGACATCACCAAGCATTTTCATGAAATCAAATATAAATTTGGAGAACAATTTTGCTTTCAGCTAGTACCAGTTTTTCAGACTCTTTTGTGACTAAAAATATCTTCACTTAAAATTGTGTGCTATGTGTGTGAGAAGTTTTAGTATGAGGACTTTTTTTAGCAGACCCCACGCACATTATAAGTGTGTCACCTCCTAGGCCCGGAGAGCCTTTCTTTAAGAGAGCTATTTATGGAAGAGCCTAAAGCGGCACCAAGTGGGTGGTGGAGCCACCCCGTGATATAATCTCAGCCTCCTGTTTATCACCCTTCCGCATTCTACTCAGTCCAAACCCAGCAGGCTAAATCTTAGAAAGCTTCTGTAGTCAATCAAGAGTACATGCCAGAGAGTGAGTCCGGCAGATGGGCCTAACGCTGACGTTTACTGCACGAAATGTTTTCACTGCTTAAATTATAACCCTACCTGCTGCAGTTGTCATGTGTGAAACTGCATCTTTTGGCAGTGGCACGTTGCTTAGGTTGTGTTTATTATGTAGACCAGCTGTATTTTTAAATAACACTGAGGCTTTAGTGGGTCTAATCAGTTCTTTTCACCTCTCTCTTGGACTAAGATGTGGGTGAGACCTGGCTGGCCAGGTCTGCAGTGAGTGGAGAGGAAATGTCTTGAGTTGCGCCTAAAATACATGGTGGAGCTGTGGTATATGAGTCAGAAAATTTCCTTTATTGATTGATTGGTGGACTGATACTGAGACTGGAGTATAAGGCTTCAAACTAAATATTTATGTATAGTGACCCAGGATCTTGCTATGTTAGAGTTGAACATGGTATTCTCCTGCCTCAGCTTCCCAGAGTGCTGGGATTACAGGCATGTACCATCATACCTGGCTTTTTACAGAGAACTCTAGGAGAAATTCAGTTGTCTGGGGATGTCTTTGACTCTACAGACTTTGTGTGACTGGTGCATGTGGCAGAGCTGGTATGGGCCTGACCACGAGTCTGCCCTTGAGAACCATTGAAACCATCACTAAAAATCACATAGTAGTGGTAAAAGATTTTCACTTAATGGGGCCATTAGGAGGGGCGTAGGACTGCCTGGCCCACTTTTCCTGAAAGGTAAGGAAAATGTTTCTTTTGCAAGATTGTAGTAGTAGTGTGTGGTGTGTGTGTGTGTGTGTGTGTGTGTGTGTGTGTGTGTGTGTGTTTTGCAGTGATAGGACTCAAACCCAGGACCTCAACACTTGGCTACCTCCTCAGTCCTTTTGTTTTTCATTTGGGATAGTTCCCCTCAGTTACTAAACAGCCTGGCTTGGTCTTGAATTTGTGATCTTCTGGTCAGTCTCCCAGAATGCTGGAATTACTGGCAAGTACCATTGCCGTGGCTAAGAGGATAGTCTTAAATTTTGTTTCTCCTTGCAAATACAGAATAAAAATATGAAATGAGGGCCTGTTCATTATTAAGAGCATGGTCAGTCCACGGTCAAGCTGAAATGCTTAACATAAGGGTTTATAGGAATGGATGAAAGCTAGGGTAAGCAAAATATTGACTCTGTGATATTAATTAAAATCACATTATTTCTAGGCACTTCTCGTTCTGTGGCAAAGGAAGCCATGAACATATATATATATATATATATATATATATATATATATATATATATAATTTTTTTTCTTTTTAAAAGACAACGAACAAAATTTGGTTTCAAAAACTCCCAGTCTTTGTTCTCATTTGTTCTCAGTCCCTGCTTGGTATTATGGACATTGGAGAAAACAGTATGTATTTGTATTTTCTATTTTTGTTTTGCTTGATTTTCTAATCTTTCCTACTTGGCCAGCTCCTTTCTGAGAACATACTGTACACATGTTCTGGTGCTGTGTGAAGGCCCTGTGAGAGACAGGAGCTGATTGAAAGTGCTCTGTTCTCCTGGAGTGGGTGGCCAGCGAGAGCTGGGGCTGAACAGCTGCCATGCACTCATTGAACTTTTGTCATTTATTTTCCATGCCATCTGGAGCAAGAATGGTGCATGGTTTAGAGAAACTCTTCGTGGGGTGCCTTCATACCCAACACCTCCATAGCATGCTTATTACCACATTCAGTTTCAACTGAAAATCTTTATTTGCTTGGAGGCAAGAGGATATGAATATATATGAATGGTTTCTTTAAAAGTCCTAGGAAAAATGCTACCTCCATCTCCACCAGCACTTTTTCCTTCCTCTCTCCCTTCCAGTGGCTGTATCTTGCCTGCTTTCAGCTGCAGTGGAAAATACATTAATCCCAGAGTCTCCCTGAGGTTTCCTGTTTGATGACATAATGAGAAAATCTTCTTTACACTGCCCTTGGGGTTGCTGTTTGGATGTTATGCTGTCCTGGTGGGTGGAACTGAGCCGTCCAAAAAAAATCAGCGTAGGCCAGCAACTTGAGACCTGAAATGCATGAATATAACGTTAAATCAAACCGAGGGCCTATCTGCCACATGGGCGGGGACTTTCATTAGTCTGCAGAGCCTGGCTAGCTGGCGTTAGTCAGCACATGTGGCAGAGCAGATGCGCTGCTGTGAGTGGGACCATTGGGCCTGCTTGGTGAAGCCTGGTAGACTCCATCTCCTGGGAAAATACCGCCAAGCCTGGGCTGCTGGCTGTGGGTGGCGGGTCATTCCCCTGCTCACCCTCCTCTGGAGCAGCCTGTTTGCTTGAGGAATTTTACCCCTCGTGTTGATCACTGGCAGCTGGGAATAAGAAAACCAGTAGGAAGCCACAGAAATAGAAAACGAGGATGCGTTTTAAAATGAGAGAAGTCAAAGATGGCATCTGACGTGGAAAGTGGCTTTAAAGTTCAGGAGATAAGATCTTTATGAGGCAAAAACTTTAGTAACTGTGAATTAGTTAGAAAGAAGAAACCTCAGTATGAAAGCCAAACCAAGAATATACCAAGTAGGTGCCAGAGGGCACGCACAGTCTTACAAGTTTAGAAGTTATTGGCATAGGAAACTGAACATATGCTTAAATATGGATTTCCTTTGCTATTTGGGGGTATCTTTCATATTTTTTGTTGTTTTGGTAGACTGCCATAACCCTCCACTCGGTTGGCTTGGATAGAGGAGTATCTCTTGCCTGGTATCATGGAGACACAAGCGTTGTGACATTTGGTCAGCACCAAAACAGGGAGCGGGTCCCTTAGGAGAAATTTCTATTCTAGAAGCAGAGTTACTCCATGACTGTTGAGCCTTTTTGTCGAATCAGAATCCCAAATCCAGACTGCTGTGTTGCCTGATAGAGCTCCATTGAGAAGGTAGAAAAAAGCAAGAATAAACAAAGGTCGTGGCCTGGGTCATTGGAGAAAGACTGGGAAGTCACCATCTCTACTTGCTTGTATCTGAACTGTCATTGAATTTGTTAGATTATATTCCAAGCAATGATTTTATATATATATATATATATATATATATATATATATATATATATATATATATTTAGTATGGGGGTCTACAGGGTCTCACTATACAGATCAGACTTGTAGTGATTCTTCTGTCTTCAGTCTCCCAAGCACTGGGACTATAAGAGGGTGCCACCATGCCCATCTCCCTCTCAGTGTGTCCCAGGGGCAGGGCCAGCATGGTATGCCTGGGATCGAACCCTGGTCCCTTGGTCTGCCTAAGCAGGTACTTTAATCCATCGAGCTGTCTGGCTGGCCCTAATGATATACCTTTGACAGATGCTACTCCTATGGCTGGAGGCTGTGATAACATGAAGATGAAAAGAAGTATATGGTGGACTCCTAGTGGTGTGAACATTCTATGGTTATCACGCGAACTCAAAAGCTTAGAATTCTGGGTTTTAGGTACTATGATTTGTGTGATCCGTGTGGTGGATTAACTAATGGTCAACCTGTAACCCCCTGCTGAACTGAATCGGTGTGGTTCTAGGTGTGGATGGCTATCAGAGGATTGTTATCAACAGCACAAAAAACTGGAAGGGAAGATGGTGCACTGTTGATTTTCCTAGAGAATGTTGGTGTGTTGATTTCCCTGATATAAAGTCAGCTATTCTCATTGTTGGCGGATCTCAGGAACGCCCTGTCACTGATGATGGCTGCAGATCTCTTCGGGGGAGCTCAGTTCCTTACCTTGAATGTCATTTCCCGGCTCCAGCAGAGATTCCACAGCTTGATGGCACAGAACCTTTATCCCACTGGTGCAGACTTCCTAGCTTCCACCACAGACCTTTGGGTCTTCTCAGTGCAGATCCTCCATACCCACTGCCGTGAGACATTGCCATGCGTACTAGGCATCCAAATGGGCCCCCTGTGGGCATTGCCATGGGCTCTGCAGCTGGGTGCATGGAGGACACTGCCATTGGATCCCAGCCCTTAGATAGATTCTTTGGGTCTCTAGTGCATGGTCAGTTTTCTCATGCTTTGAAGCATTTGACTTTGGGGAGGAATATTGTAAAGTAATCTTACAAATTATGTGTCCAATATTGAATCTATTCCTTTGCAAGCCTGATTACAACAATCAAGCTGTGAACATTTATTTTTAGAATGTGATTATGTAACTACTGTGAGCTTTGTGCTCTCAAATCTTGGTGCTCCAGCATGGGAAAGCATTTTCAGAACCTCATCTGACAGTGGAGCTCATTACCAAGGTGGGCTATGACCTGTGGGTGAGGTGGTGGGGAGGCTCCCACAATTCTTTTTATTCTAAATATATCAAGCAACTTGGTTGGCTTTGGAAATTTATCATCTTGTAAGTCATTTTGAATTATGTGTTTGAGGCCATCCATAAGGACAATACGATATCCGTATGAGCACCCTGAGACTCTACTTGAAGTTATTCCTTAGATACATGCTTACTTCTGTGTATTAAGGATATTTAGTTTGTTTACTTCTTGGAGATCTTTGTGGTTGCTGCCTGTCCCAAAGGTTCTGGTCAAAATGTGAAGTCAGCAGTCTTCAGGGACTGGAGATTCAACTTTGGCTCTGCTACTTTCTGGCTTTGTAATATCAAGTGAGTCATGTTAACTCCCACAGAGTCTCAATGTCCCTAGTTGTAAAGTGGAAAGTAAAATGTTCTGTGTCCCTTGTTGAATAGTTGTGAAGATAAAGAGTAATATGATGAGCTGTCTGGGAAGGGCTTGGGAGAAACCACTGAATTAGTTGCTATTTGGTAATCTGGAAACATAATAAGCACTTCCTCTTTGGCTTTGTCTAGGTTATTGGTTTAGAAGTATGACAAAGCAAATGGACCATGGACAAAACTCTGCCTCTGTGTAACTTCTATTGAATGGCGTTGATTGGAGGCTCACACCATTCTGATTCATCATTTATTAGCCTAACACACCACACTAGCATTCAGGCCACTAGATTGCGTCTTGTCCTTTAGGTTATCAGGAGAGTCCTTCCACAGGTTCTGTTCAAGTCCATATAAACTGTGGTCAGAGTATGTCCTTGATCTGCTGTGTTGCTATTCTCGTCAGAGAAGGAAGTAAGTTTGGTTTTTTGCTATTGCAGCCTTACTGCTGGCCAGGAGTGCTTTGCTGTCTTTGGGAGTCACCAGAAACCATTCTTTCGACCAAGTGTCAAGAATCTGATCCAGGACCAACATCACAAGCACTGCTGGTGAGCATGAGAGGGGTTCTCTCTTCCTTTCGGTTTTTTTCCCATATCTTTTTGAAAGTGGGAACTGCATTCCCTTCCTCTCCTGTCCTGGGACATAAATTCTGATTTTTTTTTATTTAGCATTTACAAGAAAAGGAATTGAGGAGCAAGTAGCTCTTGTGCCCAGGTGGCGTACACATTGCCGTTTTGGTGGCTTGTCTCTCATTTTTGCTGTGACCGTGGTAAATTCTTAGCAGCAGTGGGGTGCACTCATTGTAAACTCATAATAGTTAAAGATTCTCATACTAGAAAGGCCTTAGTAATGTATTCTTAAATGTTAAAAATTCATTTTTAACATTTGGTTTTCGTTTCTATATGAAAACAGAACCAGCAATGTAAAAATGCCAACTTATCACTAAGTACATCATAAAAATACAGTTAATTTAATTGTTGAAAAAAAGCTGGATTTTATATTTTTGTGGGTTATGGAGCCCAGAAAGATCCATTAAGCAAAATTTTTACTTGTTCCCATTTAATGTGAGCAATGGTTTAAACAAGATACTAATAAAAATAGCTATTTAGCGAAGAAATACTAGGTTTGGGGTCACATCAGATGTTTGACTTTTGTCACCTTATTTAGTACAGTTGGTCTACATGGTAGGCTTTGTACAATTTGGAGCTGAGAAAGCTAATCTTTGACAGCTTTAGTGAAATATTTAGATGATGAGTTAAAGTTTGAATTCAGATCACCTGGCCGTGGGGCCATTATGTCAGTGTTCCTTTTAATGATGTTTTCCGTTTGACTTTTACAACTTCACTTACTTGGTATTGAGAGGACCACGCTGTGTGACCTTTAGCTTGGCTCTTGTCAGTGGGAATTGCTTTAATAAAGCTGTATTTTATTAATAAGTTGAATGATTTTTGAATTGGACTGCTTCATAAATTTTAGATTAAAGAAATTTAGCAATGAGAAAAGAGCTGCCTTTGTCAATTCCTGGTCATAAATGTAGAGATTTAGATTAGCGGTTCTGTCCTGTAACACCTTAGCATCCCATGCCCTCCCATAGCAGCTTGATAAGTGTGTCTCATCAGAAGAAATCAGTCCCGAAATTGGAAAAAAAATTCAGTCCTTCTTTGTCATTTTGATAAGCACTAGCTGTAAGGGTGAGATGCTTTAGAATATATCCATAAGCTAAAGCGGAAACTTAATTTTGTAAAAATCAACATTGTAACGAGAATATCTGAAGATCTGTGAGAACAAAAGGCAAAGCCTCTGCTCCTCTAGGCAGAATTAATTTGTCCTTCCAGTGTAAGAATTTAAAAGTACTTATGCCCTTTCATCAAGACATTCTGGTCCCACTGCCAGATGCTGTAGAAAAGCTCCAGAGAGTGTATGCTGTGTTTCCCAAGACTTGGTTTGGAATTTAAACCATTTTAATAGAGAGCTGCATAAGAAAACCTAGTGTAATGCCTGAAAAATGCTGCAGATTTGGTGCACGAAGCTGCTTGCTGGCTCTGATGGAGGATTCCGTAAGAACAGTGCAAAGGATCCTGGGAAACAAGAATTTTCATTAACACAGACTCCTCAGAGGAATGTTTGCACCAGCAGGAACACAATCAGACGAACAATTCTGTGCACATAATATTACTCATAGTATGTTGTCAGAGGTCGCATTTTATGGGATCTTATTCAGAAAGGCGATTGCCAACATGCGAATACTTACCATAATTATGACAAAAATTAGAGCATGCTATTTCCATAATACTTAGGGAAATGCACTTCGAAAGTGGCTCAGAATTAGACCTAAATATCCTCTCTACTTAGCTGTGTGATGCAAAGTATTTAGGAAAATTTATGCTACTTCCAGTGCATGTTTATCCCCCCACTGAAAAATTTTAAACCATTTTTAGCCCTTTCCTTCAAGGATATTGCCTGGATTTTTGATTTATACAACTTATATAGGTCAAATCCTCGACTAGGAATTCATCTAAATAAGGTTGACTTCTGAATCTTGCTGTTTAAATAACTTCGTGGAAAAATGTGCTTAACTTAATAGCTTTGCATAAAGTAAGACAGTAAGCGTTGAATTTTTTTTCAACATTTTTAGGTTGCTGTCTTTTTTAGAAATATAAAGACAATTTTTTTATGCTTGCATCTCTTGTAATATATTTGGAAACTTTTTCAAAAAAAAGCCAGCTTTTTTTTTTGTTTTTTTTTTTTGTATTTAACCTTTAAAATATAAACCCTGTGGCTAGACAGTCTCTTTTTCTGGACATTCTTAAAGAAATGTCAAATTCAGTCTCATTTAATTTGCTATTGGGTGAGCTTTAGACTCTCCTTGATCTTTTGATGTCTGTCAATACTTGATTCCTGAAGGTAATGTAAGCAATTTGGTTGAGATGGAGTATTCGATGTTCTAAAAATTGTTGCAATTGTAAGACAAGATTATAGTCCTCTCTGTGTCTTCTTATGGACATGGTGGGTGATAAAAGAATACTTGTACCTTTAAAAATAAGTTCTTTGCCTATTGTCCCATGAGTGATAATCAGATCTTCACCTAATTTAAAAAAAATTAGCTTGCCTTTGCTTTCTTAGGCAATTTTATGAGTGAGTGATATTTTGAATCAATTTAGCCACAGTCAGTGTAGCTGTGCTAAATTATGCTATTATTAACTTTATTATTTTAATTCCAAATGTAAGAAAGACCATGTGCTGAGCCATTAAGCAAGTCTCTATAATTTAATAGGGATTGAGATCCTACTGAGTATTTTGTCTGACAATAGCAAAATTAAACTAGAAGTTAATAACACAAAGCCATCAAGAAAATCCCCTACATTTAGAAATTAAACAACACACTTCCAAATAACCCATAGGTCAGAGAAGAAATCAAAAGGGAAATTAAAGAACGTTTTGAAATGATAATAATGTATACCCAATATATCAAAATCTGTAGGAGGTGCAATCCAAGCACTGCTTAGAGGGAAATTTATTGCTTGGAATGGTTCTGTTAGGAAAAAAAAAAGAGTGAGTTTTTAAAAACATAGAGACATAATTGGTAAAACCTCCCAAAAATGCAAGATAAAGATCAGCAATTTTCCACCCCCGGGAAGTGGGAATGTGCTTCAGGAGGGAACTGAGGCGGGGCCACCAGGCTTCTATCTCTTCGAGGGATGTGCTGCCCTGGTGCCTGTGCTAGGCTGACTTGGGGCTTTCCCGAATTCCTGTGTTGAAGTCCCAGTCCCCAGGACCTCCAAATGAGGCTGTGTTGGGAAATATCAACTGTTATGGAGGAGACTGGGCTACCATGAGGTCTTTGGGCAGGCCTTGTTTCCATCTGACTGCTGTGTGGAATTCTGCTGTGTAAAGGGACATCCAGGGGACAGCCACCTGCCAGGCTATGGGAGAGACCTAGGACACCCTGAACACAGCCTACTCCCTGATCTTGGACTAGCGACTGGGAGACAAGACATTTCTATTTTTAAGAAGCCCAGGCCACAATTGTTTTTTGGTTTTTTTTTGGTTTGGCTCAGCGCCCCCTGGGGGTGGGACTGGTGCAACATGTGGTGCTGGGGATTGAACTGTGGTCCCTGCTCTTTACCTAAGCTTGCCTAAGCAGGTGCTTTAACCCTCTGAGCTAGCTCATTGGCCTCAAGCCACAATATTTTTTATTGCCACTTTAGCAGTCTAGTACAGCATCTGTATTTTAAAAGAGCTTCATCCTCATAGGTGTCATAAATAAACATTTCTGTACTTATTTGATATTGTACAATTCATTTACAAGTAAATGCCTAATGTCATACTGATGCCTTCTGCATGAGAACATGTTAATGACATTTTCAGGATTCCAGTTTTAATGTTTAAATATGAATATTTAAAATGTGATGGACAGTACTATCTCTTCTGGTCATTTTATACATCTCATGGTAGTGAAAAGCAGAGACCTGGGTAGAATGCTGATCTCTGGGCCTGCCTAGTGCCTGTGAACTGGTACTGTAGCTGTATGCTAAGGTAGATTCACAGCAGTTTGGTGTCCTGAAAGGTATGTGCTCCAAACTGTGTCTCATGTCATAGACCCTGGGAGAAGGGTAGTGAGTTAAATGGGTGGAGAGCAGAACGCTTTCCTGTTGGCCTGAGGTTGAAACATTTTTGTGATTGCCTTCTTCCTCCTAGGGGCAGACAACTGCTGCTCAGCCTTCCCGCTCGCTGGTGAGCCTTTCTCTTGCCTTTAGGGGCCGAGTAGCAGCAGTTGCAACAGATAACGAGAGACAAAGCTGTCATTCCAGGGCTACCTCTGCCTTTAGGGCCACATCTGTGACTTTCCTAGAGGTTGGAAGGGGAAGGAAGAGAAGCGAGCCACTGCTGTTTTTTCAGTCAATTTGACCTCGTTTTGTGGACCTGAGTGGTGCACAGGCTGTGTGTGTGTGTGTGTGTGTGTGTGTGTGTGTGTGTGTGTGTCTGCTGTCAGGCAGCTCCTTTCAGAAAGAGCTTGCCTAATAAATGCTATCAGGTTCTTGTTCTCTGAATCAAAGAATTGAACAAGACAAGCCAAAACTGGTGACAAAGTTTATTTGAAAACATGAAGGTGCAGGGTAAGGGAGAAACTAGATGGACAGAGCAAAGTTGGGAAGAACAAAAAGAGGGAAAAACAGTGCTGCATAACTCTATCTGTTCATCTCAGCATCAGATTTGATGATTAAAATAGATAATATAACAACCATTGTTAATTAGCTATTCCTCATTTGAAAATCTGTAACATATGTATTGTTGTATGTTACGTTACCCTGTTTCTTTTTTTTCCATTTGTTTTTGCTTTTGTTTTTACTCTTCAAAATAAAATAAAATTTAAAAAAAGAGGGAAAATTAAAAAGAGAAATTCTCTGGGGGGAATAGGTGTGCTACTGTGAGGAGGTATGAGAGCGAGCTTTTGATCAGGCCCTGTGTCCTTATTGTCTCAGCACCCTGTGGGACCCCATTAGAGCTTCCGTACATGGCTTCCTGAGCTTTATTCGGTGAACTGAGGAGCTTACGCCTGCCAGATAGGCTCTGTGACACTAAGCCCCGTAACCAAACCTCTTCAGCCAGCTTTGCCATGTCCTACCATTTTCACTTGTGTGTGTTGTGTGTGAGTATGTTTGTGTACACTTGTGTATGCTAACACGGGCATACATAAATTGCTGCTTCCTGTCAAAGTGACACCAACGGCCCAACTGCTACTGAATGAAGAATTAAAAAGTGCAAAGAGCACCCTGTTAATACCGAACAGTGGAAATTCAATGATTTCTCTTTTAAAATTCTGCTTCTGTGTAACTCTCACTCTGGCTCGCCTTACCATAGCCTGTACCTCTTTCCTGGCTGCCTCTTTCTCTCTGTTTTTTTTTTTTTTTTTTTTTTTTTTTTTTTTTTTTTTTTTTTTTTTTTTTTTTTTTTTTGTTTTTTTTTTTTTTATATT
>PVJA010011346.1:0-54962 GCA_004027025.1 Myocastor coypus
TATGTAATATGTCAACTTTCAAAGAAAAAAAGGGGGAAAAGAAAAAAAAAAAAAGTAATGTGGATTTAGAAAGGTTAATGTTTAGTTGTTTGATCAATCTTATATACCTATATGTATTAATCTAAACTGATCCGATGATGAAAATATGTAATATAACCATTGTTAAATTTAAACAATAAAAGAATTGGAAAAAAAAATAGTGTCAAACAATTCACATTTTCATTCTCTATAGCTAATGAGAGAGCCATGTTATGAATGTATGCAAATATAAACTAATGCTGTAATATAAATTAATGTATACATAATCAGTAAAATTTTATTCCTCAACTAATTTTATTGAATTAAATCAATAGGACCTTGCCCAAATACAATTTAATGAAGCATCGCTTCTCCATTAAGAATTTTGTTGATGAGAAAGGGGAGTATGAGGTTGCAGAAGGAATGGGTTCCACTGTATTTCGAGCCATTCTGGATTACTTTAAAATGGGAATAATTCGGTGTCCTGATGGCATATCTATTCCTGAGCTGAGAGAAGCATGTGATTATCTCTGTGTCTCTTTTGAATATAGTACTATTAAATGTAGAGATCTCAGTGCCCTGATGCATGAGTTGTCATATGATGGTGCTTGTAGGCAATTTGAATTTTTTTTTTTTTGTGGGACCAGGGTTCGAACTCATGACCTTGCACTTGCCCAGCAGGCACTTATGCCTCGGAGCTATCTCCCCAGCCCCTGCAATTTGAATTTTATCTGGAAGAAATGATCCTTCCTCTCGCGGTAGCTAGTGCCCAGAGTGGGGAACAAGAATGCCATATTGTGGTGCTCACAGATGATGATGTAATTGACTGGGATGAAGAGCATCCACCACAGATGGGTGAAGAATATTCACAAATTATTTATAGCACAAAATTGTATAGATTTTTCAAGTATATTGAAAACAGAGATGTGGCCAAATCAGTTTTGAAGGAGAAGGGTCTTAAGAAGATTAGAGCCGGGCGTGGTGGCTCACGCCTGTAATCCCAGCACTCGGGAGGCTGAGGCAGGAGGATCGGTGCGAGTTCGAGACCAACCTGGGCTACAAAAGTGAGCTCAGGACCAGCCTCAACTGCATAATGAGACCCTGTCTCAAAAAGACAAAAAAAAAAAAAAAGAAGATTAGATTGGGAATAGAAGGTTATCCTACATACAAAGAAAAAGTAAAAAACAAAAAAAAGGCCTGGGGGCTGCCCAGAAGTCATTTACAATTATATCCAAAGACCTTTATTCGAATGTCCTGGGAGAAAGAAGGAAAGAGTCGGCATGCAGACTTTCAGTGTGTAAAGAGTAAATCTTCTATCACCAACCTGGCAGCAGCTGCTGCAGACATTATTGCCCAGGACGAGCTGGTAGTCATGCACTCCACTCCACAGGTGGACGAGCTGGACATCCTCCCTGTCCACCCCCCTCCTGGCAGCAATGACCTTGACCGTGATGCTCAGAACCCAATGCTATGATGCCGTCACTGAAACCATAGCATGCTACTCTCCTCAGTCTCACTCTGCACTGCAAGGCTGCTCTCCTTCATTGTGAGGTGCACGTGTGGAGGGTGTTGCAGTCCAGGTGTTTTTGAAGATCAAAGGTAGCTGAATGGTTTTTCTAAATAAGTACAACTCTAGCATCCTGAGGTTCCAGTTATGGAAATGTATCTGCTTACAAGTAGGTTTGTGAAATTGATTCTTTGTATGGGGGACAATCCTTTTTCACACATATAGGTCTTTTCAGAAGTGATGGAAATTGGTAGCTGGGGTGTTTTCAACTAAGACTGATGTTCACCATACCCCAGATAAAATGCAGAATATTACATAGTTGTGCTTTATAAATGGTGGTTAATTGGAATTGTTCAAGCCATTTTATAGTTGTGATGTATAACTTAAGTGCTTCTATCAAAGTTTTCCTTCAGTAAATTATGTATAGTTTGCTGCCCAGGGTGAACAAAATAGTATTTATCTTGGGCTTATTTGAATGATTAGGATGAGATTTAGTGCTCATGTCTTACTGGTTCCCGCACTTCTATCCAGTGCCATTTTGCCCCTTCAAAGTGAGTCACATGCAGGGAGTGTGAACATCAGAGGTAGTTTATTCAGCCTGCCTTTCCCTTAATCTGTTCACACATACTTATTACTAATGCTTTTTTCCTTAGGTGTTATGAGACAGGAAAATGAAGTGTTGGCTCTTCACTCATTAAGTGATTGTAAGTTCAAGTTTTTCATCAAAATAAAATTCCATTGGTTTTAATGTTTCAAAAAAAAAAAAAAGAATTTCATTGAATGTTTTTAATCCTTTCAAAGTTCAAGATGCCTCATGAGGCCAACAATATTGTTTTGTTGTACACTGAGGAAGTGGAGTTTCACAGAGGTCAGGCAGCTGATGTCATATAGTTCACTTGTGTGAAAAGGGAGGCTCTAAGCAGCTTTGTCTGCCTTCAGAGGCCATGCTGAACTATAAGTTACCCTAAAGTAAGGAGATTCTCCATCACTGAAAGGTTTCAGGTTAATTTAGCCTTTAGTTTAATAAAAATAGGGTCTGCTTTTGATATTCCATTTACTTCTGTAGCTTTGATTCTCCCTCTCAACACTAACAAGCAGGGAACATTCTCGATCTTCACACCAGCTAGTAACAACATACTCCTTACCGATTTGAAGCTCTAAATAAGTTGTTACAGCATCTTATGATCAGCCCTCAGTTTCTCACTTTGTCTGTAAGACATAACTGTGGGGAGAGTGTCCTTCATAGGTGACAGGCTAAAACTGCAAGCTCAAAGAAACCTCTACAGAGAAGGTTGTCATGATTTTCTGGCAGCCATTTGTCCCCTTGTGAAATTCAGCAGATACGTGCACATAGCAGTGAAAAAAAGTGTGCAAATTACTGGTTATCTGGAGTGATCCTCATGTGTTTTTTGCTTGCTCTAGTCACATAGATACACACAGTGGAAAAGTTCCACTTTGCAGTCGAGCACATGGAAATCTCATTATCTGAAGAAGTTCCTAACACTTCTTCTCTGCTAAAGAAAATCCCACAGAAAATAAAAAATCAGGGCTTATACAGACAAGCAAGGAGACTCAAGAGGATTGTTTTTTGTTTTGTTTTGCTTGACCGAGTGGGCATCTTAACAGAACAAGCCTCTAAAGGCAAAGGCACAACTATTACAGGCATTTATAATGCCATCTGTGTGCAGAGATTTCAATTTAGGTCAAGTGCATCATAAGCATGAAATGAAAAACCAAGAGTCTTTGAAACAATAATTTCTGTAGGGTCCTCACTAGGGCTGAAGAATTCAAGAACAGAGGGAAAGATCATATGTTAACTGAGAGATGAAAATTCTTATTTTCATGTCAAGGGACAAGCATTTATTACCTCCTCTAACCACATCATTTAGAAAGAGAGGAACTGGCTCTTGAAGAGCAGGCCAATAATGATGAAATCTTCCACTACAAATAAATTTAAGGATACAGTGGGTATAAAAGCATAGATGGTTGTTCCTAAGGACCCTTTCTTGACCAATATGTTTACGAGGAATCCTATAAGGGAACATATGATTCAGGACACATGTGTAAATGGAAATTCATTAAATAGACATGCTTTATTTTCTGAAATGATAGAAGCTGAGCAATAGTCTAATTATATATTAATAATAATAATGTCGTTTCCATAACTATGAATAGATGTGAAAACATTTCTATAGGCGTGTCTTGAGCTATGAGCCTGAATGCTCATGGCTTTAGTTGTTTTTTCTTTTTTTTGAGACAGGGTCTCACTGTGCAGTTCAGGCTGGCTTTGAGCTCACTTTTGTAGCTCAGGCTGGTCTCGAACTCACAACGATCCTCCTGCCTCAGCCTCCCAAGTGCTGGGATTACAGGCATGAGCCACCACGCCCGGCTAGTTGTTTTTTCTTGGTTAAAAATAAATCAACTTGTTTGAAGACTATTTCAAGAGAGCAGGAGACCTTCTTTCCTCTCTGGGTTCCTCTCTGTGATTGATGGAAACGAGGAGGCACGTCTCCAGAGTGTGTGTGGTCCATGTGACGCACTCCTGATGACTCTAAGCTGTGTCAATATTAACCTGACCAAATGAAATCAACTGTCTCCTTTGTTCCTCCCGCTCCCTGCATGGGGAGCACAATATGGCTCTTGTCAGAGGTGCTTTATCATTTTGGCTCAAGGAAACTGTCAGTACAGTTTGGGATTTGTTCTTCATGGGCAGATACCCTGATGGGTCTAATGAAGCTTTTCTGCTGACAACTCATTTGCTAAAAATACTCAACCACCACCAAGTTTAAGTAAGGGAATGTGGTTGTGTCCCCCTTGCTATCAAAACACAAAGTAATTTTTCTTGAACACTGAAAAATCTACTCATCAAGGCACACATCTCTCACCACCATATATGTGTTCATGCCTGGTTCCATTTGCTCCTTGATAAACGTGATGCCATTCTTAAATCTGAATAGAATAGGAAGAACACCAATCTTGGTGCACACATGCAGAGCCAACAGTCTGTGTGCGCCATTTGTTGCAGTCTAAGCTAATTATTAGAAGCCCCCTCCTGAAAACAAATGCACTCTGGGGTTTGTGGTTTTATTTTTGTTTGTAGATGTCTGCACGCTGTGGGGGTGGTGGGGGTTGAGGAGCTCCTTCTCAGGTGAGCACTCCGTGTTGTTTTGTTTCTGCTGCCCCCAAGTCACGAGGACTTAGCTATAATCAGCTCATATAAAGAGAAGGGTGGAAGGATTTGGGAGCACTATGGTTGAGGCCCTGGGAAGACTGAGACAGGGTAGAGTTGCTAGGAATACTAACCAACCCACCCCTCCATCCTCTTCCTCTGGCTTCCCTGCTGCCCTATAGCCAACTGCTACCCTCCATAAGGCGGGAAATGTGCATGGCTATGACATCTTGAGAAAAACATTGCAGAGGTAGCCATATAGGAAATGCTCCCTTTGGTCTTGAGTTTGAAAACCCTGGAGAAATAATTCTGGTTTTACCCACTTAGTTTAGGTCTCTGGCCCTGGGGCCAAACAATTGAGATGGACTAGAAAGACCGCAAAACTCAGGCCTGGCCATCAGCATAAGATAGGAAGGTAACAGGCATGTTCTGGGCAAGCAGTGTTGATCAGAGAAACCCATAGGGGGCGGGCACTTCAGATGTCAAGCACAGACATCTAACATGCAGACACATGAAGAAAAGTCCCTAAATCTTGGGTGATGAAATTTAATCTTCACTTTCATGGAATTTTACAAGCTAATTAAGGGGCATGAAATATGACAGATCTATAAAAATATCAAGCTTATAAAATGAAAATGATGCTTAAAAATATTCAGTACTATTTAAACATTCAGGAACAAAAGTAGAGAATTCCACATTCTTTTTTTTTTTTTTTTTTTTTTTTTTTTTTTTTTTTTTTTTTTCTTTTTTCTTTCAGCCAACATCTGGAGGAGTTTCTTCCTGGCTCCTGAAATCTTGAGGAGCTCAAATCACCACCACCACTGTCAAACGCCCATTACTGTTAGTACCACCCATGGGCCAGTAGAAATGATTTATAGTCTCCTTCAAGGCAGAAAATCCTGTGGCTCACTCTGGTGGAACAAAAATAGTATTTAACTATTACCATTTCAAACAAGAGTTGTTTTATGGAATGGCTCTGAGAAAGACAAATCTAGAAAAAGTCTAAACTGGGGCAGGGATAGTCCAGTTAAGAACCAGCACCATGGGCTGACCAGAAAGCTCAGCCAACTAAGTGCTTGCTTAGGCAAGCACAGAGACTGGGTTAGATCAGCAGCACCACATGCTGCACTGGCCCCACCCCTGGGTGCACTGAGCCGGCCACAGAGACCCATCGTGGTAGTACAGGCCTACAATTCTAGCTCTGGGGAGGCTGAAAACAGGAGGATCACTATGACTGCAAGCTGTGTAGAGAGACCCTGTACCCAATACAAATAAAATAAACAGAACAAAAACACCTTACGAAACACTATTAGGAGAATCTTGTTCATGTTAAATATATCCAAGACACACAGGCTTTTTCAGAAACATAAATATATAAAGCACTACGCACAGTTAGCCATGCCTGGTCTAAGGTGGGAGAACTATAAAAACAGATTGTGGCCGGAGCTACCTACCTGATGCCTGCTGTGTACTTACTGGCCAAGCAGATCTTTTCCCTAAATTAGTGAGAATACAAATTTTCTTTTAGTTGTGCTTTATTTTACATTAGCATGCTTGAAAACCAAATAGCAATTTGGCTGTTAAGGAAGATAGCATGATGATTTTTGACAATTAGCATTTTAAAAGACATCTATTTCCTGTTTCAGGAAAATAAAACATCTTCCAACACAGATTTTTTATTTCTTATTTCTAAAAAAGCTCTATTGTTCTGAATAGAGAACAATAAACAGGGAATTTTTAAAACACTTAATGTTATAATTTGGATGTCTGAAAGTATTGTATTTTTAATACCAGATAACTTAAAAAGTGGCAGATATTTGAAGGGCTCATCTAGTAATACAGCATGCCTGAAATACTGCAGATATTAACTGAATGTCTTATGTCTGCCTGATAGGCCATTTAGAAAAAAAAATCAAAACCAGCCCTTAGGTCTGAAGAGATACAAATGACCAATAAATTTATGAAAACATTTTGAACACCTCTGGAAACACAAATTAAAACGACACTGAGATTCCACCTCCCTCCAGAAAAAAGATGGCCATATTGAGGAAATAACCAATGGCAAATGCTTGTGTGGCTTCAGGGAAAAAGAGGCCCTTCTTTTTTCATTAATGGTGGAAGCATACACTAGTAAAACTACTATGGAAATCAGTGTGGAGATTCCTCACCAACAAAATAGAAATTTCACTTGACCCAGCTATTTCCTTTCCAGGCATCTTCCCACAAAAATTGAAGACATCACAGTGACGTATGGATATAAGAGCACAATTCACAACAGCTTAGCCTTGAAAGCAGTGTATATGCCTATCAACAGATGAAAGGATATGGAGAAAAGGTACTACTCAACACAGTGGAGAAGTACTCTGCCACAACAAAGGATAAACTTGAATAGTTCGTAGGAAAACAGATTCATTTCTAGACCAAAATGTTATGTTTCTCTTAGGTGCAAAACTAAATATATGAATAAAATGCAAAAGAAATAAGGCAAAAAATAAAAAAAATAAAAAAATAAAAAAAAAAAGAAAAAAAAAGCTATTGTAATCTGGCATGGACAATGTATCTAAAAGTGTACCTTGAGTCCAATATAATTGTTTTATGTGTTTTATGCTTTCTAGCCTATTAGTCTTGCTGTTAAACTGCATGTAGGATAATTAACTTTATAGAATGTATAAGGCAAATGAAACATGTCAGCACGCAAAGGAGGAGGTGGAAGAAAATGGGAAAGAGAGCTGAGAATTGTTATGTCTATGTACCAATTCCACACAGTGAATAGGATCATTATGTAGCGCAAATATGTGCTAATGAAGTAAAAGTACTCAGATTTCTTTGTTTTCTCTCCCTGGTTTTCTCTTGAGTCCTGATTTTATGAAATTGCTTCCTTATTGTCCTATAAAGTATTGAATGAGTTTTCTGGAGCAAAGTCTATCGTGTGAGCTCTTTTCTAATATCTGGATCTGACTGAGCAATGAACTTATCTGTTAAGAGTCATCTGCTCCTCTATTGAATTAGGATCTAGGAGAGTATGCTTTACCAGTTCCTCTACTAGAGGTTCTAAGCAAAGAGTGGCATTCATCTTTCTGTTGATAAATACTAAAATTTAAAATTACTAGAAGGCTTGGTTCTAGTTCATTGACTTTTAAGAATACATACTTGAAAAAAATATCTTTTCTAGTTTCCTGCCTGACTATTAGGTCAGCAGGGTCTGAAATGCTTTGGCTCTAGTGGGTATAGGTAGTTCCACTGGTTGTCTATCTCTTCTCTATTTAAATTAACAGTATCATATTTATCTCAAAATATAATAGCAGCTGATAATGGCTGCCATTATTGAAGCCTCAAAATAAACCCTAAGTCTGCTTCTCTGGGCTCCAAGAAGAGCTCAACGACAATGAAGTTCATCTGCTGATGAGTTTCACTTGCTACTGCTATAAGAAGCCAGGTTAGTGTAAGAGGGACTGCCTTAAGAGGCTCACAAACCATTCCCTGACTGCCAAGGAAGCTATTAGAAGTGAGACTGTACTCTAAAGTGGAGGTCCCAGAACTCAGACTCAGCTGGGTGGTCCCAGGTGGTCCCATAGGACTGAAAGGCACTGGGCCTGTCTACTCCCTCTGGTCAGACTATTACGTCTACCTGTCATCTCCATGGAGGAGCCCTCAGTAATTATGACTAGAGAAAAACTCCAGCCTATTCCTGAACATTGTCACAGGTCTCTTTGTCCTTCTCCAACCCTGACCTTCCTTCCAGTCATGGTGTATCTATAGAAACAGACTTTAAAAGACATCTTGCTTTAGCTGTAACTGAGATACTGCAATATATATTCAGCTTGCTTATTAATCAAAATGAAACTGAGCCTAATTTTTTACAAATGTAATATATACTCTTTATGTACAAGGACTTAAAAGGTATTTCATGGGTTAAAACAGATGCCCCAAGGACAGATAAAATCCTGTCAGTGTAAAAAAGTTCTAAAGTCGCTGGGGAGATGGCTCAGTAGAAAAAGCGCTTGGCCAGCTGGCAAGCACAAGGTCCTGAGTTCAATCCTCAGTACAATAAAAAAAAAAAGAAAAAGTTCTAATGACACTGACTACAGTGTTCAATAGCTTTGGGCCCATAGATAAAGCCAGGTCTTATAGTTGTGACATAAAGCTCAGAGCTACAACATTAAAAGGAGAAATCCATCAGCAGTGCCCCTTGCTTACAATGGGGGCCACTCCCAAAATGCTGAATGGACAGTTTAAGCTGACTGAATGCTATATATTTCATGAGAAGTGTATAAGTTCATCTGGTTGACTTCTGATGTAATTCAGGTACTTCATGCTGATAGTAAATACAGATGTGATCTCTTAACTAGAACTAGAGGGACTTATTTGATAGGGCAAACTATCAAACTCCATGAACAAAGTGGTCTAAAAGCCACTGGGTTAGCTCAAATGCTCATGCTTTGATTATACATGCTCTAATTTCTCAGAAAATTTGTTTTTTCTTTCTTTAGAAGATACCAAAACCTAGGTAATCATACAGGTAAAACCTACAGCAAATATGCTTGATTCCTTTTAGATTCCTTTTGAGTTGAGGTGTTTCATAGTAGGATGGATACAGAATAGAACTTTCAATGGCAAAAGAAAATGGTGATACTAGCAGCCCACAGGAATGAAAGCCAGTCAGGAAATGAGAAAAAGTCATCTTTCCCTGGATCCAGACAGAGAGAAGGGACATTTCAACAACAACAACAACAACAAAAAGTCAAAAGCTGTTAGAAAGAGAAAAAGAAAGTGTTCATGATGGATTCGGAGGAAGTTGCAGATTGAGGTGGCCATGGGTGCTCCCCTCTCAGCCTGTGGGAACCCATTTTAACTGCCAATATAAGGAGAAAGCCTAGTAAAATTTTGATAGATGCTCATGGAGACATCAGGAGTTACCCAGCCAGTGGCCCCACTTGCTAAGCATAAAGTGCTCAGTGTTTTCCATAGGTCTGGCATTTCATGTGCCCCAAGTAATAGCAGAGTTGATGAGACATAAGAGCGTAGTTTATTTGAGACAATACCCAGTGACCATGGAAGAAAAAGATTAAACTTCATATTTAAGAGATCTCTGCTAACGGACCTACAGAAAGTTCTGACTAGTTTTTTTTTTTTTTTTTTTTGTCTTTTGAGACAGCATCTTGCTATGCAGTTGAGGCTGGCCTTGAGCTCACTTTTGTAGCCCAGGCTGGTCTCGAACTCTCACCAATCCAATCCTCCTGCCTCAGCCTCCTGAGTGCTGGGATTACAGGTGTGAGCCACCACGCCCAGCTATGACTAGTTTTTTTTTTTTTTAATAATTATAAATGTTATCACATTCCAGATCCTCTTAATGTCTCAATAGCTGTTCAAAATGTTAGATATTGAATCAATGGTATGTAACATGCTGAGGTCTCCTGGACCCTATCTTTATCATTTTTATGGGAAGTCATTACTGTCTACTTGGTGAAAATCATTTTTGACTGTATTCATAATTATCCTGTTGTGATTATTTGACCCATGTATGTTAGTTTCTTTGGTTTGTCTCCTCCAGATTTAAAGCTGTTATCCCTACCCAACCTGAAAATTCCTGGTGCCTACTGAGGCCCTTTAGGCAGAACTTCTGGAGAATATCTCTAATGGCCAGTTCACAACTACAATCCATTTCAGCCGGAAGAAGCCATGGTGATCATCGCGCATGGTTCCCTCGTGGCAGTCCAGGTTACTTCTTCAGAGGGGGAAATTTTGTAGGCAGCTGAATTAGACAGAAACATAGGCAGTCAGACAGGGCTCGGCCCTCGAGGAGACAAGATGGAAGACGAGAGAACTTTGCACCTATGGACAGACACTCCTCCACTGTGGGCCAGATCACAAGAGTAAACAAATGCATTCACATATTTCCCTGAGGATGGGCACCAGGAATTAATATGCTAAATAAGTATCAATCACCTTGAAGGAGCCTGAGTCACTGGCCCAAAGAGGCCTTTTCCTATATTCTTGTTCACTTGGTACGTGACTTGCTTTACCATTTGATCCTGATTTAAATCAATTTTACCTGAGCAGTGGTGCTTATAATCTCATTGGGTGATCATAGTTTTGTTCCACCTCATGTCCACCTAAGTGAGTTCCAATGTCTTCTCTACCACCTTAAACCTACCTCACCATATGGTTTTACTCTAAAAGTCCCTGAAAGAGAGAGCTTCCAGGGGACCATTTACTCAGGGGCCCCCACCTGTCCCTCTTGCAGACAGGAGCTTTCTTTCCCCCCAATAAATATATTCTGCTCATTTAAATAAATAAATAAATAAACTCAGAGCCCATCCTGAAAGATTTAAGCGTAATCATTTTAATAGTGAGGCCATGGTGCGGGTCTACTATTCAGTTATGACTCCAGGGTGCAGGAAGGGAGGAAGAGTAGTTTACATATTGATACAAAGAAATATTTCAAGTTTGTGCAGTCTAGACATTGTTTCTACACTGGAAATTCTTGGCTTTGTTCTCTAGGCATCTGGTCAACAAATCACTGGAGAAAATTCATTCTTAAAATTTGGCTCATAGATTTTGAATTAGCCGTAACTCTCCCACATAAGCAGATAATGAAATATGATGCTTAAAAGAGTAGGCTAGGGGGCCAGCCAGATAGCTCAGCAGTCTAAAGCTCCTGCTTAGGCAAGCTTAAGCAGGCACAGGGACCATGGTTCGATCCCTGGTACCACATGCTGTGACACCGCCAGCCTCAGGGCAGGCTGAGCTGGCCAAAAAAAAGAGTAGGTTATGGAGTCCAATGGCTCAGAGTTCAAATCCTAGCTCTCTGTTCTAGTTCTGTTTCTGTAGGGAAGTTTCTTGACTGTCACAGCTCCTCCATTTGCAAAATGAGAGTAAGGATGTGCTTATAACATGTGAACCTGCCTGAAACCCTCAGCTGGGGCATTCTCACAGTCAGCCCCATACCTGGTGGCCCCAGCCACTGCAACAGCACAACTAACTGCTACAACTCTATTTCTTGTAATTCTACCTGTTAGTGAGAACATTATGAATGATCCATTTTAGAGAACATTTAGAGATCTTTCTTCTTTTAGAGACAGTGTTCTGTTATGCAATTGAGGCAGATCTTAAACTCACTTTGCAGCCCAGGCTGGCCTCAAACTCAGTGATCCTCCTGCTTCAGCCTCCTTAATGTTCAAATTACAGGTTTGTGCCACCACACTCAGCCTTAGAGATATCTGTTTGCCTTGTGTACATTAGAGGCTTCTCCTTAGATTCTTTTGTTGTAGCCATTGTTTAAATTGTGTAAATTCTAGACTTTCTGATTAAAAGACCTACCAGGTTAGAGAGTGGCTCAGTTATTCTTCTCTCATTGCTGGGACAAATGCCCAACACCCAAAATGAAAGAAGGAAAGGTTTATTTAGCTCACAGTTTGGCTTCAGTCCATATTCAGGCAGAAGGACACATGGCAGAGAGCAGTAGTTCATGGTGGCAGAACACCAACAATGGCAACAGACAGAGGCAACAGAGAGTCTGTCTCTGTCTCTCTTATATTACATTTAGGTCCTAGGTGGGGTGTAACACTCACAACCCAAAATTCCAGCGGTACTAAGACCTATAATCCCAGTGGATCATGAATTAATGTCAGACTCTAGAAGTCCTCACCCCATGACTACATGAGGCTTTAGAGGGACAACTAGACACAAACCATAACATAGAATGAGCTTCATAGGAAGGAATGAGACAGATTGGCCCAGATGCATGGAGACTAATGGTTCTCTTCTCCCAGTTCTGTCTTCAGTGATCTAGGTCAGTGATCCTCAACTTCACCTGCAGCAGAACTGTCTAGAGAGTTCCAGAAAGCACAAACTCCTGGGTGGGTCTCCAGTTCCTGAGTTTCTGACTCATTGGATTTGGGCTGTCATTTCTAGCAAAATCTCAGTGTATGTGGGTGCACCGGTCTGAGGACCACACTCTGAGAAACACACTTTGAATTAAATAAGAGTTTTCTTTACTTTTCTGGGCATCAGAATTGTCATCTCACGATAAAGCACCCACGGTGGCAATACAAGCCTTGTTGCTATTTTTCCTTGACTCTAAAACTAAAGCCACACAGTAGAAGCCTTCTGCTCATTTTTGTTCACATTAGCTGAAAAAATTGGAGCTAGTGGTTGGCCAGAAAATTGACTGGAGAGGAACATTGATAAAAGGGAATGATTTTATTGTATAGCAAATAGCGGATTTAGTCAAATTTAAAATAAAATAGGCACTCATTGATAATATTTCCTTGTAAAACCAACAGCTATTGACTATGGCATTATAGAAGCTTTCCATCATCTTTGATGTATAAATCATGCTGGGAAAATAAAATTTGCAATTCCTGATTACAATTTTATTAATACAGAATAAAAACAAATGTGCAACAATTCGAATGCAGATTCCTGTACCCTTTTTATACCACTCAGAATTTTACAGCTCCGCCATCATGCTTTAAAAACCTGTATTCACTGAGCGCATGTTTCATTTCGCTTCGCCGAGCCTTTCCAAAACATTAATCTGAAACCTAACTGTCTTCTTCCTATCTCTTTGGTTTATTCAACATCATGTAAATGTATTACCCAGTATGGTATGAGCGGATTTGGGAGCAAACACAGCTGATACTTGGTAAACATTGAATTTCATTACAGGGTGTGCACACACCTGTGCTTCCTTGGTGAGCTTGAAGTTAGCTTCAAGCATCCAGCTGAGGCTATCAGTCAGACCGTGCTGCAGAGCAGAATGGAAAATGTGGTTTGGCTCAGCACATTAGTTAAGAGAAGATCAATGAAGAGACCTGCTACCATCAGAGGCCATATACACAGCCCTATCTCCTTTATACCCTCAAATAAGGATTTTGAGCCACAAGATATATTGATCAAAGCATCTTTAGCTTTAGTGCAAATCACCTAGGGTCCTTGTTAAATCATAGATCTGATTTCCCAGGCCAGCAAGGGCCTAAGAGTCTGCATTTCTACAAGGTCCTTCATGATGGATGTGCTGTGTACTACGCAGTGGGCACAAGAGATTAACCAGCACCGCTTGAAGCCTAAGGAAAGGAGGGGAGGGGCCCATTATGAAATGAATAGCAAAAGAAACGGTGCTAGCAGTGAATCTGGGACTAAACAATAAATATTTCTCAGATTTCTCTTTTTTTAAAATGAGAAATCCACAGACACAGGGTTATCTAAATAGATAAGGAGCTTGGTGTCCTAGAGGAAATGACTTCAAGTTGAAAACACAGTTATGGAACAGCACATTGCAGTTACACATCACTAATGACCACAGCAAACCTCTTGCTTATAGGAAAGAAGTCAGACCTTTGTACCCTATATCTCAGCCACCAACACAGTCCAGTCTCCTAAATAGCATGAAACAAGCATTTGTGTCACAGAAAACTGCACCTTGGCATATCTTCTAGGCAAAGCCAAACCTCTTTCTCTCTATCATGGTCTAGATCAGTGATGGCAAACCTTTTAGAGCTTTCAGGGACAACGAACAGAAGGCTTTGACACACATGCCACAGGTCCACCTCCCCTGGCGTAGATGCCTAAAGACAGCCTCCACCTCCAGCTTTCCATTCCCATTCGGACTGATTTTTGAGTGAATGCTAAATCACTGTCTTTGAAATTTTATTTCATTTTTATTTTATTTTAAAGAGAAGAAAAACAATAATATCTTTGAGTTATAATGGTGAATAAAATTGCATATACTGAAGTTGTAAAAAAAATCGTTGTCTTCCTTGCCTTTCATTTACTCTAATTTGAGAATAAAGCAATTGCTAATGTGTTGACTTCTTTTATCTTCTCTCTCTCTCTCTCTCTCTCTCTCTCTCTCTCTCTCTCTGTCTGTCTCTCCCGCAACTCCCTCTCCCCTCTCCCCACTCCATCTCCTCTGTCTTAGTTACTTTTCTCATTGCTGAGACAAAATATCCAATGCCCATTGTTAAAGAGGGAAAAGCTTGCTCAGCTCAGTCTGTAGAGGTTTCAGTCCATCATAAGCTGGCTTCAAGGCAGGGTGGGATGGCAACAGGGTTATAGCAGAGGAGAAACAGTCCACAGCAGGCAGAAGACAGCAAAAGCGAGCAAGCAACAAGAAGCCTCTTTCTGTCCCTTCTGTTTTATGCAGGGAGCACATCTTAAGGCAAGTTTAACACTCACACTCTTAATCCTAGCTAGAACTACGCCAAACCATTCTGTGGACTGATTTACTCACCATATACCTTTGATCCCAGTATCACACACTCCAGATCCAGTCACCTCTGAAAAGCCCCACCCTCCAGCACTGCTCAAAGCTTTGGGCTGAGGAAAACATCTAGATGCCAAGAATAACTGTCTCCTTTTCCCTCCCCCTCCTTTCCCATCCTCTTCTCTTTGTCCCTTTTCCTCTTTCCCTCCCTCTCTATTTTTCTCTTTCTTTCTTTTCCTTTTTAAATACTGGAGATTGGCCTCACAGCCTTAGCACATCCCAAGTTATTTGTTACTTAGCAACAGGGTCTTGCTACATTCCTAAGATTCCTGAGCTGGGCTCGAACTTGCAGTCATCCTGTATCAGTCTTCCACACTGCTGCCAACAGATGCATGTGCCACCACGTCTGGCTTATTTCTCTCTCTTGTTTATTTATTATTTATCTGTGTGTTTATCTTGATTAATTTTAATGAAAAATAGCAATAAGACAGTTTCACAACAGGTTAGTAGGACAGTTCCAATAACTAATACATGGCATATTGTTGTCTTCATAGTATTTGCGCAGAGTATAAGATGCAGACTTCATATCTTATAGAAACACTGTTAGTACAAATCCTTCTTCTCAGTGAACTAAGAGAAAGCAGCTGTAGAGAGCTGTCATGACCAGAAGTCCGGTTTTCCACTGGCTCTGGTTAAGAGGCCCAGTTAGCTGGAAACCTGCAACATCGAGGCTGTGTCTGTGTCTGGTTTGTCCTGGGGCTCGAGTGAGGCTTTCTGAGCAACCATCTTTGCTAGTCCAGGCTCCTGCATGTCCCTGGCAGACGAGTCCTGCTGAGATGGATTGGATGGGAGCAAAGCAGGCTTTCAGTGACCCTGGACACTGAACCCAGACTCTATCTGTCTCTGTGCCTGTCTGTATTTATCTCTCTGATTGTCCCCAGTTATTCTCAGTTCATTTCTCACTTTCATCCTGAAAAGCCACCAACATTCCCACTGTGCCCACCGTCTGGCTAGAAGTTCGCAGAAGAAGCAATTCTCTCTCATTCACAGATCTTGCCTGGATACACTGATGCTTGACCCTGGACATTGGCTTACTGAACAGATCCATCTTTAGTGAAAGCCTTCATACACAGCTGAGAAATGAGATACTCAGCTGGCAACCCCCATCCTTCAATTCATGGATCTACTTCCCCATCCAATATAGAAAAAATCTGGAGTACAATGAGGTCATCTGTGCTTGGAGCACGGTCCTTCCACCTCTCTGTCATCCAAATCCTGCCATCTCTCTACTGGCTGGACTCTTTCCCTGGCACAGAGCCACATCTTTTATCTTCAATTTCCCTAAGTTTCAAAATCACAGCCCTCCCTGGTGTGGGCTCTAGAGCAGTGCCTCTGGGTGATAGTCTCTATGTTCCAAATTACAACAGTGGGTAAGTACACACCATTGCTTAGATGCTTTCTGTGTCTGCCAAAATATTTTAGCAAGGCACTAAGAGTATCCAAATCTATGTGGTCCATCAAAAACAAATGAAAATCAGCAGCATTTCTGAAAGTCTAGAGAAAGCAGATGTGTGACATGGAATATAAGCCAGCAACCCTGGGTGCTCTAACCTTTGAATACTGACCCTCCCAAAGGAGGGTGGGACATGAGACTTTCAGGGCAGGTTTTTCACTGAGCCTCACCCTCTTCCTGGCCAGAGAATCTACAGAAATTCAGTCATGCCCCGCAGGGTCATGGTACAGCAGTGCACAGATCACAAGCACACAATGGTGCTCCTGCAGGATCATAATAGACCTAAAATTTTCCATCGTAGAGTGACTTGGTAGCCAACATAATGCCACTAAACACACTGCTGTCTTGCTCATGAGGATGCTGGTGTAAAGAAGTTTACAAACTATTGGCTGGATAAAAGTATCGCTGATAAAATTATATTTGGTAGATAAGACAGTCAAGTATAGTTGATAATGACAATGCATGCCTATGAACCTGGTTTATATATTTATTACACTGTACTTTTGGATATTATTTTAAAGTGTACTTCCGCTTATATATATTTTTAAAGGATTTTCTGTAAATAGTGTGCCATATGACCCTGAGACCAGCCTCATATATCTTGTGGCAAGTGTACCTTTTAATTACACCAGGGGACCCCATAGAGGGATGGACCTACACCTTCTGGTTTTAAGGACATTGTGACACTCATAGGACAATGAAATCTCCTCATGGTGCAGTTCTCAGGGATGTCCCCTGCATGAACTGGCACATGACTTCTGAGATAGAAACGAACTTCTGGTTCTTTTCTCCATCTCTGCCATGTAGAGTGAGGTTTTAAAGCCTCTGAAAATAGCAAGGCCCCCGGCTGGCTGGGAAATAACAACAATCACATTTCTGCCTGCTCCCAGAGTCCACTCACTGACCCGGGAGACACAGGAAGAGTCCCTGCTGCCACACCTCTGTGCCTAGGCTCCTTTAGCGCAGATGCACACAGGTACCCTGCCCTACCCTAGCTTCCGTAAAGCACCCACTCATAGCACTAGGGACTGAAATGATACTGCTGACTAACTGGCTTGTTCCAAAAGGGGAAACCTAAGACTTCATTCTTTCATTGTACAGTGTCTTCAGAATCAACATAAAAGCACTCATTTTTCGTTATATGTTTTAAAGCTTAAAAGGATAAGGTAGAGTCAAAGGTGATTAAAATTCTTATAGCAAGGTGGGGTGGCAGACGCCTGGAATCCCAGCTACTCAGGAAGATGAGGCAGGAAAACTGCAAGCTTGAGGTCAAACTGGCAACTTAATAAGATATTGTCTCAAAATTAAAAAAAAAAAATTGAGAAAGGATTGGGAATGTAAATCACTTGCTTAGCATTCATGAGGCCCTAGGTTCAATTCCTATACCAAAACAGAGAAATCTTTTCAGGATTCTTTTCTCTTCCCTTCTTCTTCATCTTCTTTTTCTTCCTCCTCCTTCTCTTTGAGACAGGGTCTCCCCTATGTAGTTTAGGCTGGCCTTAAACCCACTATGAATCCCAGGCTGGCCCTGAACTCATGGCAATCCTACAGCCTCAACCTCCCAAGTGATAAGATTATAAATATGCTATACTGCATTTGGATTCTTACAATGTTTCCTGACAACCTTGTGAACTATTTAAAATATCAAAGTTTAGCTAATTCACTGCTTTGCACCTCAGTTACAAGTGTGGTTCACTGAGCACAGTATCCTCTGGAATCCTATGACTGTATTTTTACAGAGCTCCTTGCTCCCTGGCACCAGGTGGGGAGCTGGCATAGCACAGAGAGCTGCCTGAAGTCTCATCTCACACTCCTCAACCAGAGAGTCAGTTAAGGTATCTGTGGCTCATGACCGTGGGGCTGTGGCTGACATGCGCTGTCTTTTCTCCCCAAATGAGTTGTAAGTACAGCAGGCCAAGCAGGGTAAGCCAATTTCTACTCTCTCCACTTGGCCACTGTGATAGTTTCAGGATTCATATGAGCTGAGCTAGACTAATTAGAGGCCTTGAAGGGGCTTTGTGACATGCCTACTTCCTCTGAAGTCAGAAAGCCAAGAGCCCCATCTTCTGGAGCTGCCCATGCCATCTGGGGAGTCTTTCCCTGAGACAGAAAAACACAGAGAAGCAGAGGTAAGAGCTGGAGAAAAAGGAGATGCACTCTTACCATGAATTTTGTGCAAGTCAATCAAGGGCTACAGCTATCCTGTGTTATCACCAAAGCCATGAATTCATGGTTTCCTTTAAGCAAATTTGCATTGGATTTCTGTCACTCACAACCAAAGAACTAGAGAAATAAATTCATAATTTCTGAAAATCTACTAAGTGATTATAGTAACAGAGACACATATTTGCAGGAGCAGGGAGAAAAATGCTTTCTTCTAAATCATCACTTTCTGCAGTGTAGAAACGGAGTCTCTTGTTCTTTACTGAGGAAGGTCTTCTTGCTGTTGTTACTGTTTTACCTCTTTAGTCATGCTAGTGGCTAACCTTGTGGTGGATAACAATGGAGTCACTGAGGCGCCAAAAGAATTGGGGAGGCTACCATCTGTACCCCCTAGAAGCCATGAAGGGAAACAGCAGAAATAACTGGGAGGAAATTTTAGAATCATTTGCTACACCAACTCAGGAAACTTACTAAGCATAGTTTGGTAACACACAAAGAATCAAAAGCCTAGAAGTACAGTGATGCTAAAAAGAAAGTAAATTTGATGTCTGTAGATTAATGCTGCTTTTTCTAAACATGGCCAGTGTAACCCCCTGGATACTCACCAGTTCTGTACCTGGTAGTAAGACCAAAAATTAATGAAAACCCATTTAACAGAGGGGAAAGGTACAACTGAGGGGGTTCATGAATATTCTTGACATATAGCTACTTGACAGTGAAACTGAGCCCACTTTTTCTCGGCTTTATTCTAATGCACCTCCACATGCTATTTGCTTTCATTGGAGGCTGAATGTCACAGCTGATAGCACCATAAAAAGGAATCCTTTTATTTAACTAAATATTTTTTGAATGTTACTGAAAGCACTTCAGTTTAGCAGAAAACCTCCTAGCTGAATAGGTAAGGGTACATATGTGCACGTGTACCTTAAAAAACTTCAAGGGGAGAATCTCTCTAGACATTTATTTTCAGAAATGGCATAAGCACTGTGACAATAGGCTTTTAAGACAGTAAGTGGTGGTATGTGAGAAGAATATATTCATGATGAGAAATTAGGCAATCATGTCATATTATGTGCCTTCTGCCATAGATAATTTCCAGACTGGTAGCTAAAAGAAGTTCCCATATTAATTCCTAGAAGAAAAAATGAAGTGAACAGGAAGTACATAATTTATGAATGGTGTTTTAGCATATTCAGGCTTCTACAATAAAATTCCATAAACTAGCTTATAAACACCAGGCATGTGTTTCCCATAGTTGTGGACACTGGGAAGTCCAAGATCAAGATCCTAACAGAATTGGTGTCTTGTGAGGGCCTGTGTCCTGTCTCAATGCTGTGTCTTCTAATGGTGGAGCCCCTCTGCTTTATGGGCACTGATCACACACACAAGGGCTGTGTACTCCCAGCTTAGTTGCTGCCACAAAGTCCCACCTCCTAATGCCATCACCTTAAGGCTTAGGATTGCATCAGATCAATTTTGTGGCGATACAGACAATCAAACCATAGCAGGTAAGAAGCGAGGAAAACACTACTTTTGCTTTTGGTTCTTGGCTTTCTAGTATTCCAGTCTCTGATTAGGGCAGCAGAAAGGGCCTCAGGGGAAGCAATTGCAGCCCCAGTGCAAAGACTGAGGAATATACGTTAGGTCTTCCTGCTCTCCCTACTGACCCCGGGGAGGTCGCCCATACGGCAGGCCATCACAATTACAGGGAAGGGAAAAGTGGTACACAGGGAGGAAAACCTTTTCATGTGTAGCTGTATCTCTTTCTGGGAAGATAAAAACTGAGAAATGTGCTCACTGTAGGTAGAATGCACAGGAGATACTTTGTGCTTTCTCATCCTTCTTTAAAGGTAAGAGCCCAAAAGGAAGCTGCCAGGTTGAAGACTAGGAACTCTCAAGCTTTAGCACTTGGTTGCATCTTGCTATAGCCTTTCGTGAGAGAAGCACAGACTAGCACGCAAGCCAAGCTCAGTACTGATGCACTGGCAGTGTTTGGCTGTATTCCTAATGTTAGTGAAAGCAGCGATTCATATACACTGCTGCAGGGCAACCCAGAAGGGTATGGAGAGCAAGCCTATACAAAAACATTACAGGTCCCATACTCAGAAATCTCACCAGTAGCTGGCAACATAGCTCCAGGTACAAATTTACATGCAATAATTCATATCCTACCAAATAAATCCCAGGCAAACAGAGTAATGCAAAAACATATTTCCTGCTGTCAAGAAAATTTCTGGCAAAATTAATCAACCATTCATCCATTCAGGCTCTTTGCATACCCTTTTATCAAAGAGGGAATACTAAGAGATTTCTTTTCTCTTCCACACACTCATTTCAATGAATTGAAGAATCCATCAAGCTTGAGTTGATTTATTGAACTGTCTCTTAGCTCAGCAGTACAACTATAGCAAATGAACTGACAACTTCTCCCTAAAACCAGCAATAATATGATTCAATAGTATCCAATTTATTTAACTCTTTATAATTCCAGATTCAACTTGTTCTTTAATTTCTAAAACAGTACAACTTTTTAGACAAAAGATTGTATATTTTCATGTATTGTTTATTGTTCTAGCGATCAAAGGATGCAGATTCTAGGACTTTCTCCTTTAGGAGACTTTTAAAATAAGACAGTATTTTTTAAAGGATTTATTTTGTGGCCTACAGCTTTTATCTAATGTAAACTGTTCTGGTGGTTGATATGTAACATTAACAATGAATAACTTCCATATAAAGCACTGACGACGCATACATTACTTATTCTTGTATTTTCAAATCAATGTACCAGGAAAGAGAATTCCATAAGGGGTATTTAAGGAATGAATATTAGAAAGAACCAAGTAGACTGTTTAAACATGGATTTTTACCACCCAACCTGGTCCACTAAGCTCCACACAGCCCATTTATCACACATCAGCTTTGCATTTTTCTCTGTAAAGATGTATGACCTTTGCCTATTAGATTTCATTAACGGGGCACCATACAAGGCTCCTTCGCACATGGCAGGAGAGAAGGCTCAACATCCTCGCCTGAAGGATTTGTGGAAACAAGCTCATCTTCAATCTTTGTCCCTGGGAGGCACTTTTAACACCTGCCAACCACAGCACTATCATCAGAAATGCATTTAGAGATTTATCTTCAGGCTGGTAATTATAAGAGATAATTTGTTTGGAGTATGGATAAAGTTGGTCTAGCATAAACAAACTAGAGGCTCAAATTACAAGATGAACATCATTAACTATTGATTTAACCACTGTGGTCTGCAGGCTCCCCGATACTCTCTGAAGGAGAAGGTTCCTAAGCTGCACCTTTGGCCCAAATGCTCATGAGCTGAGAGATGGCATTTCAGGGTATGTTCAGGGTCATTTTTGGTTTTGGTTATTCTCTTTTCTATCTTTTCCCCTTCCTT
This sequence comes from Myocastor coypus, assembly GCA_004027025.1. Classification (NCBI taxonomy): domain Eukaryota; kingdom Metazoa; phylum Chordata; class Mammalia; order Rodentia; family Myocastoridae; genus Myocastor; species Myocastor coypus. The sequence goes on from PVJA010011346.1 coordinate 21,987, forward strand.
TTTTTTTTTTTTTGGCTTCAATTCAAGGTAATCTGTTTAGAATTCTGAACATTAAGTCTGGTAAGTTGAAGTGAGAAAACTGGGGACAGCCAGAGTGTTACTGAGCTTCTTTAAGGGAGGCAATGAAAATATTTCAGAACTAGTCAGTGGTGATGGCTGCATAGCTCTCATAATGTACTAAAAATTATTGAGTTGCATACTTCCAAAGGGTAAATGATATACTTTGTGACTTATATCTCAATAAAGTAGTCATTTAAAAAGAATTATGGATTGTCTGATACTTTCATATTTTATAACTCAAGATAATTTCTTTGCGAAGATCTTTACAGGGATGAAGTCAAAGATGCCATGTGACCACTTTTTACCTTTCAATGCTCCTTGAAAGTATTTAAAGATGTTATTCTGTCATCAGAACCTCACAATCACTCTGCAAAGCAGGCAAAGCTAGTTTTTGAACCTCATGTTGTAAGAAAACTAATACAGGGAGAGCTCTGCATTTAAGGGCCTTCACCCAACTGATGTTATCATGGCTTCCTTCATGTGTTCTATTATGTTCATCCTGTTTTTCCACATAGAACACCAAGTCACAGAAACGCAGCAGGGCACTAAAGGAAACAGCTCATGGACAAACACATAGCAGATGTGCGAATAGATGTTAGAAGGCACAACACAGCCTTGGGGTCCCGGCTACAACCAACACAGCTCTGTCTCTAAGTAGCTAAATGGCTTGTTGTGGAGAGTCACAGCCTCAAGCTCTCAGTTTCAATCAGTACTTCTATACACTCTAATTATTCAATAAATGACACTATTAATGTCCTTTAATACCATCAGTAATAATGAGAACAGGAGGAACAGGGGTGAGAAGCTCTATTGAACCTTTCCCAAATATAGGTCTATAATTTCTTACAAAAATGCTGAGGTTAGGGACACAAATTGTTAGGACGACATGGAGATAGATGAAATAGTGCCTATAACTTAAATTATGGACCAACTAGAGTGGAGGGTGGAGCAACCCTAGCCTGTTTGTATGTAAAACGTAAAAATATCCATGCAATAAAATGCATGCGGGATAATGACCTTTAATATAAGGTTAAAACTTGTGCCGGGCATGGTGGCGCACGCCTGTAATCCCAGCACTCGGGAGGCTGAGGCAGGAGGATCAGTGCGAGTTCGAGACCAGCCTGGGCTACAAAACTGAGCTCAAGGCCAGCCTGAACTGCATAGCGAGACCCTGTCTCAAAAAGACCAAAAAAAAAAAAAAAAACTTGTGTCAAACACTTTTGAAAATCTTTTGGTTTGGGGAGCTATTTTGAATTTCAAACTTGTAAAAAGGGACATGTGGACTAAAACTAATTTTTAATGAGATGTTAAATATGAGATACCCAAGTTTTAGTGAGAAGAAATGGGGATCACTTCTAATTATATGCCAGTTATATGTAACTTTAGCTTTAGTCATTAAAATGTCAGCTGGTTGATCTCCCTCAACATGAGTCAATTCAAAGACAACAGTTACAAGCACTAACATAAAATCTTATGAATTAATTTGAATAATTGGCTGCCAAAAATTTCATTTGCTTTCTCAATGAAAGCATTGGTGATGCTGAAACAGTTGCAAGAGAAATATTTTACTTGAGAGTTAAGTTGTTTTATATTTAAACATTTTAATAATTAATTAAAGGTAAATTTTAGATTTAATTATAAATCTTTCTTAGCTAGTGATCAAGATAGTAGAAAACTCTAGTTGTGAAGCATTTGTTGACTGATTTGTGTAGGTGAACACTTTCATATACACAAGCTAGGGATGAAACCTTGGGCCATGCTCATGCTGAGCAAATGTTCTACCACTAAGCTACATCTGCAGGCCATTTCAAGTTCATACATGATTTGGAAAATCAAAAGACTTACATCTGATTTATTTATGTTGGATTCTTTGGCACTTATTTAAATTAGTGAGTTTTGACCTCCATATCTAAGTAATTACTTGAGCTATCACCACATTAAGATCTCTAGGCTAGGGTCTGTAGGTGTAGCTCAATGGTCAGATACTTGTGTAGTATGTGTGAGACCCTAGATTCAGTCACCAGAAAGTACAGTCTCCCATCAAGAAGAAATGTTAAAGTTAATTTCTACTCAAGGTTTAATGGCTAATGTTATACTCACAAAAATTTATAGTTTATGTATATAAAGCAAAAAATTCCATGAGCCATAATATAATTGCGAATCATATAAAAATATGGCCTAGAGATGCATTGTTGATGTAGGTAGTACTATCCCTTATTAGTTGTTTTCAGAACAAATATATTGACAACATTCTTAAATACATCAAGACAATCTATATCTTTTCCAGTGATTCTTATATAACTGCAATGATTTAGTTGTAATTGCTTTTGTAGTTATCAAACTATATGAAGAGAAAGATACTATGACACTGTAAAAATTGGAAACTAAATATATAAAAAAATCAAAATTCAAATGACAAACTAGGAAAATCACCTTCAATGCATAAAATAAACAAACACCTCTCCCTTACAAATATAACCTTTAAAAGCAGTTACTAAGTAAAAAAGGCAAACAACCGAAGCATAACCATTTAAATGAAAGAAGAAAAACATCAAACAATCATGAACATATGAAAAAAAAATTCAGTCTTATAAGTAATCAAGACAAATAAACAATAATGGGCCAGAGAAATAGCTCAGGTGCACAGGGGCCTGCCTGACAAGTGCAAGATCCTGAGTTTGATCCCTGGTTCTGCAAAAGAAAGAAAGAAACAGAGAGAGAGAGAGAGAGAGAGAGAGAGAGAGAGAGAGAGAGAAAGGAAGGAAGGAAGGAAGGAAGAAAGAAAGAAAGAAAGAAAGAAAGAAAGAAAGAAAGAAAGAAAGAAGGAAAGAAAAGAAAGAGATATCTGCACTATTAGATAGCTATGATTTAAAGGAAGAGAAAATGTGGAACTGATAAGCATAGAGGAAAATAGCTTTCTCAAAGCAGCTAAATAGGAGTCACAACAAATGTAATGATACATACATGAAGACAGTAACAGAAAGTTGTTTATGGTGACAAATTGGAAGTTTATGGTGATTGTCCTATGGAGACAGTTCTCCTTCCTTGTTCCCCACTACAACCTAGAGGAGTAGTTGTATCCACCCGATTATAGCAGGGTTACCATGTTCATTTTAAAATATGAGTTAGAGATCTTTTCCTGACTCACTTAGAGGAAAAAGATGTAAAATAGTGTGCATAGTATGATTTTATTGTTAAGTCAGTATAATTGCATATTCCATAAAGCTATGTATAGCTCTCCATATATGTGTATGTTTCCAAACAACTATACAGGCAGAATTAATAACTTTAGTTGCCTTGGGGGAAGAGTGTATGGGTGCAAGACGATTTACTAAATCCTTTTACATATTTGTCTCATTTTTTCTTAATAAAATAAGCATGTGTTATTTTTATAATTTCAATATATAAAAGGAAAATGAGAAAATAATAAAATGAACTATGAGACTGCCCTTATATTATAAAGAGCCTGCATAATATGTCCAAGTTTGTCTCAGTGCACTAATAAGCACTAGTGGTTATGAGAGTTAACTGAGGCGCCTTCAGCAACTCATTTGTTAAACAGTCAGTTCCTTCTGAACAAAATGCAAGTCATTATCTACTCAAACAAGAAAACACTCTGCAGATGGGTCTCCTATGCCAAGTTCAGAGGCTGTGCTATTATGGTTGTTTATTCATTTGGCAAATACCTTTGTATGAAAACTAGGCAAACCAAATACTCCAAGGTCAAAGCACTAAAGGGGAGTAAAGCACTCGTTGAGGGATAAGAGGCAATGCCTTCCAGAAGAGACAGAGAAAAACAGAAGACTGCCATTAGAAGAGGATGCCTCCTTGATGATGGCTGGACAGCCAGGAGCTTAAAGGGCTAACAGAAGGGGTTTTACCCACCCAAGGGGGCTATCTGCTCCTGCCTCCTTTCCATGCCCCTCCACACCTGCTTCCCATCAGCCCTTCTGCACTGTCCAACTTAAATCAAAGCAGCACAGTTATCTATCCCAATCTAAACCATGGGGTAGGGTAGACTATGAACTTGCTGAGATTTTGATCTGTTTTACAAATTCATCATGTATGTATGTATGTATGTATGTATTTGCAGGACTGGGGTTTGAACTCATGATCTTGCACTTGCCAGGCAGGCACTTGTGCCAAGGAGCCATCTCCCCAGCCCTTAATGCACCCTTGAATAGTACCCTAGATTTCTGTAGTATTTGCCACATACTAGTAATTATTGTTCCCTGTCCCACTATTACCCTTGCTATGCATCCATCCATATTAGATAACACTGGGTTTAATTGGGATCAAATGTTAAGAGGTTGAATACGTCTTAACAACCTCTTAACACGGTGGACTGGCTCCAAGGTAACTACATCATGGTGGAAGGGTGTGGTGGAAAAAAACCTAGCTCATAGAGGCTGGGAAGCAGACTAGGAAAACAGGGACAGAGAGAAAGATGTAAAGGACCAGGCATAGACTCACACACACCCAGGAATGTGCTCAGCCAATCCTCTGGACCAATCTCAGGGCTTATCAAGTCAACACTCCATGTAACTGCCACATCCATCCTGCCCCCTGCCAACTTCATACCCAAATACATCTCCTTAAACCATACTTACTCTCAAAATAAGGACAATGGCAAGTTCATAATGCTGCCCAACTTAACACAACTATCTTTTGTAAAACCAAAAATGCAACCATCCCTTCCCCTCAAATCTATAACACTTCCAGAATTTTCAGAAGTCTAAACTCAAATATCTTCTGAGACACGAGACAAACTATTAACTATGAGCTTATGTAAAGAGTTACATAATCCCAATGTACAATGGAAGAGGGCAGATGTTCTCATTCCAAAAGGGAGGAATCAGGGGAGAGAAAAAACTCAGACTAAAGTAAGAGAAAAAGTCAGCAGGACAAGTATTAAGTTTGTATTGATACTTAACTAAGTATTAAGAAGCTGCATATCTAGAAGCCAGGAAATACAGTTACAAAACATGCATTTTAAAGGTTCCTGGGCATCTCTGGCCCATTTGCCTTGCTGATTGCAATCCACACAACCTTTCTCTTAGGCTGGCTGCACCCACAGCCTGCAACTTTCCTCAGCAGCTATTCCACATTTCTGGCACCTTCAACTTTCGCATTATTCCCAGAGCTTCACAACCCCACTCAATGCTCTCTCAAGGGTTCACTGGCTGACATCCTAGACCTTTTTTCAAAATCTAGAGGGAAATGTTCTTGACCCCACAGCTTTTGCATTCTGCATGGTGGTAAAACCAGCATCACATGGATGATGGTAAGGTTAGCTGTCACCTCAAGCAGTAGCTGAACTCCACTGGACCATGAATAAAGTGGCCTTTGAGTACCTTGATGGCTGAGTGCAATGATTTGCATGCCATGTAACCAACTCCCTATGCATTCCTTCTTAAGTGGAGGACCCACAGGTTCTCTTCTCAAATGAAACGTTTACACATTTACATCTTTAAGACTGATGATTGTTGTTTTGCTGATTCTTGCGGTGCCCTCAAGGAATTTTTGTTGTCATAATATAGAGTACTTTGCTCCTTTATAATGACACTAATCTCTCCATAACCATACATCATAGGCCCCAACTTTATAGCTAACATTACTCATGCCACACACTGACTGTTGGGTAGCTTTGAAATTTAGTTCCTCAGATCAATGAGTCCATTGTCTCTAATCTCAGTTTCCCAGTGTCATGACTTGAATAAAATGTAGATAAATTTTATGCCTCAGCATATCACACCTGGCTTCTAGTCCAATGGCCAATGAAATCTTTCTTCCCAACTGAAACTTCCTCTGTCCGACCTCTATCATCTACCATCATATCAGCATTTTAGCCTTTTAACCTCTAAAGCACCTTAATACTTACAGCATCCTAAAACTTCTCAAGCACACATCTTCAAACTCTTCCAAACACCTGAAACCACTTCCAAATGCTTCTAAGTTACACGGACAGAAGTATTCAGAGTAACAGCCCTTTTACCTGTGTCAATATTCTGTATTTCGCAGCTTTTTGTTGCTGGGGTACAGTATCTCATACTCACAACTTAAAGGTTTCAGAGGTTTCCAGTTCCGGGTCTGCTGGTAATAGGGAAGTAACATCCTGGCAGAAGGTTGTGATAGAATAAAGCTATGGCCAAGAACCAGAGTAGGGGAACAGTGGCTGAAATGAAGGGAAAGGAAGCAGACATCGACCCCAAGGCCATCCCCACATGACTCACTAGATACAACCAGAAATATGTTTCACCAATTCTGCAGGAGGATCCTAAAGTTGGCCAATTTGACATTCAACCTTAAGCACCACACCATCTATTTAATCCTCCTTGCAAAGAGACCCAATCCTTGAGTCTCATCATAGAGTTCTTTGTCTCTCTCACCACACACCACAGCTGTATCTCATGCATCTGCCAGAACTCCATACCAGTCCTTCTAGGACCTTGTTGATAGAGACTAGGTCAAAGGTACTACACATCATGTTGACCCCATACAGATCCTCTTTAGACAGCTCCTCATATCCAGGTGGGCTGCACAAAGATGTTGTCATTCTCTAAGATGTCCTAATTCAAACCCTAGTCTTTATCCACCGTGTTACCTCAATGACCATACATTCATTGCTTTAGTGAGCCCTGTTTGGGCTCATAGTTATATATTCCTGCAAAAGGAAAAAACAAACAAATAGTATAGGTTCTTACTGCTTTTGTCTGTCCAGGTCCTATTTTTTTCCCCCTCTTGTTCATAAACTTCTCTAATAAGAACTGTTAGTATGGGCATGTAATCCAAGATGGACTAAGGATAATGTTTTATTCTCACTGCCATTGGTGACAGGTGAAAAGGAGAGGGAAGCCCTTTCATGAGAAGCCTTTCCTGTGTACATCTATAACTGTGGGCAGACCACTTAACCTGAAAGAGAGAATGAGGCTGCCCTCGAGTTGTGGCATTGTGATGTATGTGTTTGGTCATAAACCCGATTTCCTGGTCAAGGCTCCATAACTCTGGAATTTCTGGAGCATTAAGATTGTAGAACTACTGTGAGGACACTATGCAATGTGTCAACTGTTAAAAAAAGAAAGGGTAAAAGAAAAAAAAAGTAATGTTTATTGAAAGTGTTAATGTTTAATTGTTTGATCAATCTTATATACCTATATCTATTCATCTAAACTGATCTGATGATGAAAATATGTAATATAACCATTGTTAAATTTAAATTAAAAAATTTAGATTGTGAAAAAAAAAAAAAAAAAGATTGTTCTTCCGTATGTTGAGATAAACTTGACCAAGACAGGGGCTGGTCTCTGAAAAGGTCTACGTGTGACTGGAGAGGAGGGACATTCCCCAACTTCAAGAAAGCAGAAAGAGGAGCTGTAGTAAAGATCGAGTTGAACATCAATGCCAGTGCTTCAATTAATTATACCTACAACCTGAAGCATCTACAAAACAAAACAGCAGGCTTGGATAGTGAACATAGCCTTTGGGTAAGTGAGCATGTGAATGTTTTTGGATGGTTGTATGTACAAAGCAAAGAGGCTCCATAGCTGTTACATATGCCTTTCCTATGCAGTTCATCTGGCTGTTTATCTCTATCCTTCAAAATGTCTTCCATAAGAAGCAGATAAACTCAAATAGTGCTCTGAGTTCTGAAAACCATCATGGAAAATTAGCTGAACCTAAGAAAGGGGTTGTGGGAACTCCAATCTATTGGTAGAAAGTTCAGAAGATGAGACTTATGATTGACATCTGAAGTGGGGAAAAGTTTTGTGAGACAGTCTTGTACCTGTCTAATATGACATTAAATCTGTGTAGATAGTATCAGAATTGAGTTGGATTATGGGACAATCAACTGACATCTGTTGGAGAATTTCTTTATTAGTGTGTGTGGAAATACTCCAATAAATCTGGTATCAAAAGTGTGGCATGGGGCGTCTGCCAGGACCCTCAGGCGGCCACACTGCGGTTCAGAGAAACTACTTCTCAGGACCCCAGTTCTGCATACTGTGCTCACAATACACAACCAGGCTCCAGCGGTGGTTGTGACTCAGCCTGGATTTGTCTGTGCACCTCAGAACTCCAACTGGGAGATGGGCACGTGTGTCTGCTTCAGCGACTGTGGAGTATGTTTCTGTGGTATGTTCTGCTTCGTGTGCCTTGGCTGCCAGGTTGAGGCCGACATGAATGAGTGCTGCTTGTGCAGGACGAGCGTGGTGATGAGGATGCTCTATCAGACCCCATATGGCATCCTGGGCTCTATTTGAGATGACTAGATAGCAACTGTGTTCTGTCCCATTCGCACACTTTGCCAAATCAAGACGGACATCAGGAGACCCATGAATGCATTCTAAAGGACATGGTGAAAAGCTACAGTTGAAGCAACTGAAACCACCAGAAGTTTCCCCAGCCTAAAGATTTGTCTGTCTTTTGTAGCTGAAGTTTGGCTGATATTTTTAAGGAGGACAATGGCATTAAAAAAAAAAAAAACAGAGTTTTGATGTTTTTAAATGAATATTGTCTCTTATCTTAAGTTTCACTTTCAGTGTCAAAATTTCTGGTTTATACATTTCTTTACATCACTTTTCTTTTTCTTCTTCTTCTTCTTTTTTTTTTTTTTTTTTTTTTTTTTTTTTTTTTTTTTTTTTTTTTTTTTTTTTTTTTTTTTTTTTTTTTTTTTTTTTTTTTTTTTTTTTTTTTTTTTTTTTTTTTAAGACAAGGTCTTGTTATATAGTATAGGCTGGCTACAAACTCATGGCAGTCTCCTGCCTTAGCCTCCCTAGTGCATTTAAAATACATACCAAATAAGAAATGTTACTAACAACAATAAAAAAAAAGTGTGGCATGGGACAATGCGGAAAAAAAAAAACCTGAAACATTTTTGTTTTTGTTTCATTTTAGGGACGTATGGGCTAATAGTAGAAGGAAGTTCAAAATTTAGAAATAGGAACTAGAGAAAGCCTCTCGCTTTTTTCTTAGATTGAAGTTAGATTTCTTTCTTTAAAACCAGAGTTCCAACTTGTGCAACAGATACTATTTATTAATGTCAGGATTATACCACATTCTTTAAATACATACATGGTCTCATTTTAATTTATCTTGCATGATTGTTATATTAACCCTTCAATTTATGGGAGAGGAGCCTGAGGATGGGAAAAGATCAGTAATTTGCAGGATGTCACAGAGGTAATCAGAGGTAGGTAGGTCCTCATCCCAAAGGTTTTGTTGGTCTCCAAAATCTCTGTCCTCTACTTCCACAATTGAGCTAGTTTTTCTAAGTGTAGAGACAATTTCTTCAAGGGAAGAAAAACAGCAGCCCTCTCCTTAAGGAGTGAGTCCTTTTTTAATTTGTAAAACTCTTTTTATGTACTTGGTACAGGGTCTCACTACTCAGATCACACTTGTAATGACACTCCTGTCTCAGCTTCCCCAGCACTAGGATTACAGGCATGTGTCACCACACTCAGTTTAGGTGGCTGGCACAGCTCAGCCAGAGTTCCATGACCAGCAATGCATGAGGTACCAGGGACTGAACTTTGGTCATTGCACTTGCCAGGCAGGCGCTTAGACTGCTGATCTATCTTTCCAGCGCAAGGAGTGAATTCTTGAGTGTTTTTCTCAGGCAACATTGGTTGAGGATGGCAACAGTACTCATCGGGTTAAGTTTTCTCTTTGTGTACAGCCAGTGCTCCCTAAGCCACAGTGCTCTGCCTCTATTATATCTATTTCTCTGTAGAGAGCAGCTGAAGCTGGAGATTGGTCACATGTCTAGGGGCAGGACAGGATCAGAGTGCCTCAAGCAGTCAAGCTATCTCAGACTTGAGAAGACCATCTTGTCTGGACAATTTCAGTAATTAGTGGCTAGGCAACCTTGTGCCTTGTGATACTAACTGTGAAAAGCATAAATAAACACCCCTGCAGCTATTCAGTGCTTTTCTTCCCATCAAGAAAGAGAGGACCTCCATCTGACCTTACTCTTGTCTCTTCCCTTTTCATCTTCTCGCCATTTTCCCTGGGATCCTTGATAGCTGTGAGACATTTCTCGGGTACTAGAGATTCTGACCCAAATTTAGGCATCTCCTGTGATCGAGAAGTTTTTCCTTCTCTATGACAGTAAGGCTAAATTTTATACTTAAACCAATAGACTGGTAAGTCTTGGGGAAGAAAGATAGTTTAGGTGCGAAATCCTTTTTCTCTTTTTTTTTTCAAACGAACTTTGAGATCCTACCATTGTCAAATCAGTCCAGGTTCTGAGGATACAAAGCAGCAAGACAGCAAGCAGGAAAAGTGGCTGAAGGAGATAGTGGAGAAAGACCACTAGAGAAAGTCAAGGGGGAAGTTATGCTCAGAGGATACGCCACAAGCTTGGACTGGAAATCTTTAGAAACAGACAGTAGCTTGGTGGTTTCCAGTGGCTGAGGGTGCAGGAGGGAGGAGTAGGTAGCAACTGCTAATGAGTATAAAGGTTCCTCGTGTTGACAGAAAGGAGGAGAAAGGAGGGAAAGGAAAAGAAGCATGAAAAGAATTGATGTACATTATGTACATTTACCACCTCTCCATGATGAATGTAGTCGTTATATACGGCAATCATGTCCTAAGGAAAATTTAAAAAATAACACAGAAAAAATTTAAAATATAAAATTGGATTGTGGCAACAGTGGCACAAGTCTGTAAGTACACTAGAAACATTGGATTGCATAGTTTTAGAAGGTGAACTTTATCATATGTAAATTATATCTCTGCAAAATGGCACTCTGACTTAGATCCCTCAGTGTGCGCTAATAGAAACTGCATGACAACCGGAGTAGAGCAGCCTGGGTCTGGAGGAGGTGGGACAAAGGTGTTGCATGGAGCCGGGTGTGAGAGGTGTGAGCCAAGTACAGGAAGGTGAGCTACAATTGATGCAAGGACCAGAAACTAAACGTCGTTGTCTATCACACAGGAAAGTTTTGAACTGGAAAGTTATGGAGAGATCTGGAGAGCTAATGAAGGATTTTAAGAATGCAGGGTATGGTTAGATTTACCCTTCAGTGGGAAAGGGCAGAGGACAACATTGACTCACTGTCCTACAATCTAAGTCAACACTGGAAAACAAGTCTGTGAAATAACACAAAATTTATATTTTGATTTCTGCTTTCAGCTCTTGACATGGGACTGTAACTTCCTATGCAGTCATGGTCCCAGGAGCATTCTCCATTCTGATATTTGGTTTTTGCCCCTGACTCCTGACATAGAGTTCCTAAATCCCATGGAATTTCCTCGGTTGTAGGAGAATCTTTCACTCTGATCAGGTGACTCTTGCTGGGCTCCTGGATGGTGCTGGTGAATGCATCCATAGGCTGGAAGAGCAGAAAATGGCAACTCCACGGGGCCAGCTTTAGTTCCCATAGTCTTTTTGATCTGGTCCTGTGTATCTGTTCATTTGTCTGTTCTTTATTATCTGTTGTTACCTGAAGTGTTCCTATGTATTCTGTGAGCTTTTATAGCAAAACCCAGAAACAGAGGCATGGCTGTATGAATTGCTGGCTCATCGCTGGTTTATTAGATGCACATGTGGGTGTGAAGTCTGCAGCAATCTTGTGGGATGGAGCCTAGACGATGGCCTGCCATAATTCTAGGTAGACAGCATCAGAACTGAGTAAAATTATAGGAAAATGAGCTGGTGCTGCAGAGAAGTGGAGAACTGCATGATGTGGGGAAAATTACCATATATTTGGTGGCCTAAAGTACAAGGTCACATAAAGATTGGCCTCACAAGTCTTCCTAACCGGACCACAGATTGCAAACTACATCCTGAGCAAGGACATCCAACAACAGGAAAGAAGGGGTGGAACTGAGGCCTGCATCTACTCCAGTTTATCATTCGGGGTGGGCAGTATGGCTTGAAGGAATGGTCTTTCCCTAGTTTATCCAAATGTTCCCACAGGTGAGTTTTGACTGCTGTATTTTGGGTAAGACAAGATGGGATGGTGAACCTACAACACAGCCCCAATGGGAGTACAGGGAAGGGAATAAACTCATATGCTGTTGTTAAGTTTGAGGTACTTGTATGAAAACCAAGAGCTATCTTCTGATCACTCTTTGAAAGTTTCCTTATGTGCCTAAATCAATTAAAAAAGCAAGTCTACAATATGATTTGGAAGTTGTTAATATATATTCAAAAGATTGCTTGTGGGAATGTGAACTGGAATTGAATCTCTAGCACGAGGCATGAAAATTCACTGTTATTCACTGAAGTGGACTAGGAGACAACTATAAAACTACGGAAAGAAATGACTAATGTTCAACAGAAGGCCTTCCATGTATCAACTGGCCAGGCTTCTGGTTCCACATATTTGGTCCACCTAAATGCAGATCCGGAACATGCACATCATACAAAAGCAATTGGACATCTTCCCTCACAAATAGCCTGGTCTCACACACTCTGCTAAGCAGTCTGGATGGATATAAGCAGCTGTTCTTTGAAAGAATGCTAGATATTCCCCACTAACAGATGGCAGTGACTCCCTGGGGTAAAAATACACATGCCCACACGTGTACACACACACACACACACACACACACACACACACACACACACCTTATTAAAGTCAACAACATGGAAATGCATCAATAAAGCAGAAAGGCCTGTGAGTAAAAACATTCTGATCAGTCCTTTTTTGCCTAATGCCAGCACAGATATTGTATCACATAGTTGCTATGGATAAAAGTTTCCATTTTAGGGCTGGGAGACAGTTGGACAGTTTAAGCCCCTAATTGGTAAGCACAAGGACCCCAGTTTGATCCCAGGTACTGCATGCTGTACCTCTCCTGGAACCCCAGGTGTACTCTACCAGCCAGAAACCTGGTGTAGTGGTACACACCCATTATCCCAGCACTGGCGAGACTGAGACAAGAGGATCACTATGAGTCTGAACTGCATAGAAAGACCCTGTATCATCAAAAGAAAAGTTTTCATTTTACATTTCATGTCTGCAGAGTAAGAGATGATATGTCATAGCCAGGTCATTCCATGCTTGTTCCACTTACTTCCGATGCCCTTCCACCCTAGCTGTGGAGGTAGAAGACCTGCACAGAGTATCTCCTTGGGAAACATTAGCAGGTAAATCCATAGTGGAATGCAGCCAACTCTCACTGTTTGGTTTGTTCGAATCACCAATTGGAAAGAAGTCTCATAGGAAATATTGCCAGAAATTCTTATAGATCTCTGCAGCCTCCTGAAACATGAGTGGCTTAACACATATAATTAGACAATGACAGTGGAAAGAAATTAGAGGTCTCAAGATCAGAACTGGTACAAAGCAGCAGACTTCCTCTCACTTAAGATAGAGAACTATTCCATATACATCACAAAGAAGCCCACGACACCATTAAGGAACACCACTGAAATTTCTTTTCCCCAAGCTAACTTCTTTACAAAATCTTCTAATTTTAGAATCAAAATAGAAAAATTGAATGTCAGTTTTAAAATATGCCTTAATGTCTCTGTTTTGCTTCCAAAATGCATTATAGCTTTCAAGTTACAGGGTGTTTTTTCAGATAGTAATTTTATTTATTTGGTTGGTTATCTATCTATCTATCTATCTATCTATCTATCTATCTATCTATTTTTGATGCAGAGTCTCACTGTGCAGCTTGAACTCACAGTCATCTCCTGTTTTCAGCCTCCCCAGCACTGGAATCCCAGGCACGCACTACCATGCCTGGACTTGGTTGCCAGCTCAGTGCACCCGGGGGTGGGGGCTGCCTCAGCATGTGTTGCCCAGGATTGACCCCCGGTCCCTATACTTGTGTAAGCAGGCACTTAGCCCACTGAGCCACTTTGTTGGTCCTTTATTTGTTTGTTTTTTTAAAGAGGATAAAAATAGTAAAAAAAAAAAAAAATAGAAATGATACAGAATTTCACTAAGCAAAATAATAGGAATTCAACAATGGTTGTCCAACATATTGCATAATGTTGTCTTCAAATTAGTTGTTTAGATTACCAGATATAAGCATGAAAAGTTGTTTTTAAACAGTCATAAGAAATTAAAAAGGAGCCGGACGTGGTGGCGCACGCCTGTAATCCCAGCACTCGGGAGGCTGAGGCAGGAGGATCGGTGTGAGTTCGAGACCAGCCTGGGCTACAAAAGTGAGCTCAGGACCAGCCTCAACTGCATAGTGAGACCCTGCCTCAAAAAGACAAAAAAAAAAAAAAAAAAAAAGAAAGAAATTAAAAAGGAGAAGAAAGATTTAAGCATTAGTTACTCTTTTCAATAGACTAATAGAAATCAGTAGTACAATTATCTAAGCTATCTTGTATATATACATAAGTATACATAAGTTTCTTTCTTTCTTTCTTTCCTTCCTTCCTTTCTTTTTTCTTTCCTTCTTTCTCTTTCTTTTTTCTTCTTTCTTTCTCTTCTCCTCATCCCAGTTGTTCCTTCTGTAGGCCTTAATCACAACACCCACTCATTTCCTCGCATTCTTATCCCTCACTTGGACACGCGATGGACTCTGGGGTTGATACTTCTGTAGGTGGGAAACACAGGGTTACCTGAGATGGCTCATTCAGTCTTGGGATGGATTTGAAAGTTTCATCCTTGCTAGGAGGAAAAATTGTGTCCTCAACTTTCTCTGCATCAATTTGAGTCTCCTGAACAAGAAGTTTCCCTTACAATGAATACTTGAATGCCTGTGATATAACAAGTGCTGTTCTAAGTATATTACATGAGTTAATGTGGATCTAAAAATTATTCTTTTAGGTAGATTAATATTGATGGTAAAGTCACCCCCAACATATAGAGGAATTGAGTACACTTCTGGAGAATACATGCATTGAAAATGATGGATTCAGGAGTCAGGGTCAGACAAACTGATTTCAGAGCCTGACTTTTGTACTTTAATAAACTAAGGATTGGGTAGCTCCATATTTGCTAACCTCTGACAGTTCCAGTTATTATTACCTATTAAGACATTTAAACTCCCTGTCCAATTTTGAAGATAGTATTACTTTTAAAAAGATGTGTTTCTAAGCACATTTCTCAATACCAACACAACTTCTACCATACTTAGAAAATCATGTTAGAGCAGAGAGCCATCTATGTGTATAAACTGTCATTTTTTATACAAACAAAACAGTCTTGTTCTCTATCATAAGGCACCTCATGAAACAGATGAGCCAACATTTTCTCATGCAAGGTGAATATCATGACACATTTTTAAAAAAAATCACCCTTTCACTGCCATGCTTGCCATTTCCCTGGGGTTTCGTCCAAAAGACTAGGCTTAGGGTAGAGCTTCACCAGTAATTTAAAATTGTCTCAATGGTTCCATTGCACCCTAAGGGTTGGAAATGGCAGATCTAATCACTAGCTGAACTTCAGATTACAAACCTGTACAATGTCACATGGCTAGCAAGAAATGAAGATAGGTCTAGAACTCAGGTTATATGACAACAATCTGAATTTTTTCCCAATATGCATAATTGTCAGTGTCTCTTCTTGACAGCCCTGTAGCGTTATTGTTATTTTAAAGCTTTCACAGTGGAAATAATGCACAGGTGAACAGACAACAGAGAAGCCAGCTGCACAATTCCTGCAGGTTGTGAATATTAGGATCCAGGCTCTGGCCAAAAATTACAGAAACCAGTCTGGGACTGATGTCAGCTTTGTCACTCCCTACTTTTACTCATGAATTAAGCAACATCCCAACCTTGCTGATTCCACAGAAGCATGCTGTCACATTCTAGTGACTACCTATCCATAGATTTTTTGAAATATGGGCAAAAGTAAACACCATTTCTAACTAAGTATGAAGCTCCTTGGGGTTTTGCATAAAAAATGACAGTGTTCTCCTGTCTTTTCTACTCTTCTGCTTTGAAGAGCTATCCTGGCAGTTTATCCACATGTTCTTCTTCTTCTTTTTTTTTTTTTAGAAAATCTTTTATGTATTTATGTATTTGATACAGGCTCTCACTATGCAGTTCAGACTCATACTGATCCTCCTGCCTCAGCCCCTCCAGCACTGGATTACAGGTGTGTGCCACCACTCCTGGTTTTGTGGCTGGCATGGCACACCCAACATTTGGGTGCCAGCATGGCATTTGCCACTGAGGATTGAACCCAGGTCCTTGTGCTTGCCAGGCAGGCACTTAGACCACCAAGCTATCTCCCAGCCCCTTATCCATGTGTTCTTCATTTGACGAATTACATAGGAACTTTCATCAATACTTTACCTCTATTCTTAAAGTTCTGGTAAAGACTTGCCTTCTCTTTTTCATCTGATGACTTGCTTGCCTTTTAAAGTCATCCTACCACTTGTTAAACAGATACTTAGTAGGAGATCTCGGAACTCCTTGGTCCTGATTTATTTTTTAAGTTGCTTTTAAAACATGAAATCAGGGTCAGCCAGATAGCTCAGTGGGCTAAAGCACCTGCTTAGGCAGATAGGGGTTGGTGGTTTGATCCCCAGCCTGCTGTGCCAGCCCAGTCCTGAGGGCACACTGAGATGGTGATTGATCTGGGCATGATGGCACACACCTATAATCCCAGCATTTGCAAAGCTGAAAACAAGAGAATCACTATAAGTCTGATCTGTGTATAGTGAGATTCTATAGTCCCTGTAGACCCTGCCCTAAAATACAAAAAAGAAAAGCATGAAAGTGTCTGCTTTGTTTATTGTACATCTCCTCTGCTCCCATCAAGATATTATCAATGCGGAGAAAAAGAACTTCCAAACTGCTAGGTATCAGATGCACTGAAATCAGAAGATGAATTCCAAAGGACAAAGGTTTAGTGGTGAGGGATAGCTCCAAAGGGAAAATAGGAATCTCAGAAAGGGTTGCCAGAAAGGCCCTTTCTCCAGGAATGTTTTAGAGGGCAAAATCGTAAGACAGGTACAACATGGGTAAGATTATAATCAACCAATAAGATTTCAAGTACAGCTGCTTAGCTAATATTGATCCATTAAGGAAGCAGAGGATGTGGGAAGGGTGTATAGGTGACATCATTAAACTTGGCTCATCTATGACTTCTAACACAGAAACATTTTGGGAAAGGGACAGGTCCACATGTTCTGGTCACTGCTCATCTGTGTGTCGGGTGTCTGGTGCATATCTGAGCTCAATGGACTGGGTAGTGCCGCTCATAGCACAATCTCGTTTCCACTGGAGCCCTTACGGAAGTACGCAAGTCTTCCCACAAGGACTTTAATCTCCAGGACTTTCCCTCTTCAGATGTGCCTTTGGCTACCTTTCACTGACTTTCTTGAGAGCCCAGTCCCCTTCTGAATTTCCATCTAACTTAGGTCTGTGATCATAAAGACTGTCAATTTGCACTGTATCCTTGATAAATAAAGCACCAGCTGGCTCCTGATAGATGCTCACTAGCTACTTCCTGAGTAAGTAAATGAGTGACTAGAAAGACAGGTGATAGATGAATGGACGATTAAGTAAATACTAGGATGGATGACTCAATAAATCCATGTGCCAGACTCTGAGACAGAGAAAATGTGAAGCTCTCTTTTCCTCAGAGGATTTACAGTCCTAATACAGGTAAGCACAGAGGAAGCAGAATTATCTCAAGGAGCAGTGGACAGAAGGAAGGGGAGGAAGCTGGCCTCAGAAGTCAGGGCTTTCAAGGAGTCCTGTAAATGTGCCTATCCCAATGCAGCAGGTCTGGGGAACACAAGCTTCTGCCTGCTTGTCAGGGACCATCTTATGAGGAGCAAAACTGTCAGATAATTTCCCAGTGGCCCTGCTCTTTCCATCTTTTACCCACCATGTGTTTCCACCAGTAAGGAAGAGAAAGCACACGGGTCTTTTTCAAAATACTGCAAAACATAACATCTTTACTTAATTTATTTTACACACACAGGCTATTTGCTCTGACATCTCCTCTCATGTACAGGAACATGCGTGCTTGTGTTTTCACAGTACAGGAACCAGAAGCTGGGCAGGATCATGGCTGATCCTCTACTTAGATTAGCAGTCCTGGGAGCGAGCCCTCTGCCACAGCTCCTAGCCAGATGGGGCCAAGCCAGGTCCTCTCAGTTCCTGCTTGGCCCATCCGCGGAAGAGCTCACTGGGTTTCTCTTCCCAGGATTCTGGTTTATCCTCAGCCGTTTGAACAGCTGCATTCTCTTTGCCAACATATGCATTTTTCAAAATCTCATTATGTGTGAAATGTTTCCAGCCAAGCAGTGTTCCAAGGGCACTGTGGCCAAGCCCCAGGACTCTCTAGTCTCTACAAGGTACTAGCATGAGGAAAAACTGGGTTATTTTTTTTAAAAAAGTGGGAAACGGGAGACCCAGTTAGAGCCTGTGAATATTTGTCATGAAACCAAAACGGATGCTTCACACTAAAGGCTGAGAAAGCCTCACCACCGGGGCAGGGCCTCCGAAACCGGATTTTCTTCCTGAGAGAGATTCAAACTACACTATTTGCAGCATTTCTCAGGGCTGGATTAGCCAATACAGGCAAAGTGTGTAAGCAGTATTAATCTCCCAAAATGTCACTGTGGCTGCCTATCAATCTGCATATATTCTAGCCCAAAACTTCAGGCAGAAATGCTATTCAGAGCAAATGATGCATCAAATTCAAACAGGCCATCAAGATTGCTAATGGATTTTAATAGCAGCTATTACTGCATAATAGTATTTTCCCAACAGCTGTTTGTTGATACAATTCTGCGTTTACAGGACCTCTATGTCCAATCCCAGGAGATGGCTTGCCATTCATTTATAATCATTTGGTTCCACCTACAAACAAATGCTACTTTGTTTGCATTTGAAGACTGTGAATGGTCTGTAGATATGACCCACTCCCACCTCGGTCAATGAAACCAGCAGCGAATATTACAAGCTAAATTAATTAGTTAATATTTAGATGTACTAACTACTGCCAAAATAATAAATATTGTCAACTAGCAAACTCAGAAGATTTCCTTGACCAATTGGCTACATTCGAAGTGGCATACATTGTTGAAAATTGCTTTTTGCTCCTATGTAAATGAGTAATGATCTTAAGCTAGGTTTTAGATGGAAATATCTGAAGCTGAGGGACCCAGGAACTATTCTAAATTTCTCTGCTCAAGATAACTAATGTTAGAGATTGACAATAAATCCCTGCCAAAGTGAAGTGTTTTTTTTTTTTTTTTTTTTCCAGGGTCTCACTATGCAGCTCTGACTCATAGTGATCCTCCTGTTTCCTCCCTCCCACGTGCTGGGATTACAGGCTTGTGACACCACTCCTGGACTCCAGTGCTGGCTCAGTGTGCCCAAGAGCAGGAATGGTGCAATAGGCAGGGCCAGGAAAATTTTCTCTTTTTTTGAGACAGGGTCTCACTATGCAGTTTCTGCTGGCCTTGTGCTCATTTTGTAGCCCCCAGGCTTCGAGCTCACGACCTTGTACTTTCCAGGCAGGCGCTTGTGCCATGGAGCTATTCCCCAGCCCCAGGAGGAACAGTTTATTCTTGAAACCCAACCTTTGTTTCCTGTGAAATGCACACAAGGAGAGTACTCAGAAAAAACACAGCAGGGTGTGGTGTCACATAGCATCATCTATGGGATGCATTTAGAAGGTAGGCTCCTGGGCCCTAAACCAGAAACTGATGCAAGCCCCAGGAACTTGCATTATAAACCTGTCAGGGCAGTTCTGGTACCAGCCAACTATGGATCACGCTTTGAGAAAATCTAAAGAAAATAGCATTAGTTTATAAATACAACATATCCCACAACTTTAGTCAAGACCTCAAATTGCCAAGCGTCACAGTGCTGTACACAATAGCCACACCCCACCTTCCCACCTCTTTCTCCTACTGCACCCTCCCACCTCAATGAGGCTGCAATAAAGCTCTCCAGAACCCTTTATGTTTACTGCATCTATACCTATCAGAAATATATACATATCAAGACTCATGTGAGCTTTACTGAATTTAACTGAATCAAAGGAAATAGAATCACTTAAATCCTTATGTGCAAACTGGGCGTGGTGGTGCATGCTTGTAGTCCCAGCACTCAGGAGGCTGAAGCAGGCAGACTGAGGCAAGTTCGAGACTAGCCTGAACTGTATAGCAAAACATTATCTAAAAAACAAAACAAAGCCTTTTTGCTTGAAGATGAATATGAACCAGAAGCCTTCTCTGGCAGTGTAAGACTGCCTGTTCCTCCCTTACCCCTTCTACCACTGACTCTGTCCTTTATACAGAGGCTGCACTACGTCCTCTTTCCTCAACGCATAAAATACACAAAACTTCTGTAGAGCAGCAAACATCATCTAGGAAAGGGAGGTGGCGAGGTCAGGAAAGGCTGCTTATTTTTGTGTAGATCTCACATATCTCATTTGGCGGATGTTTCTGCATTGAAATGCTGCAAAAATTAATCACATGTGCCATTTCCAGCCTATGTTAAGAGTATTTATCCACCAAGCGTGAAAAAGCCACATCGCATACATTTTGTGGGAACTTTTCATTAGCAAGTAGATGTAATGTCACCCTTAGATATCAAAGGTGACACCTGAGGGTTAAACGCTTGCTACTTTTTTGCTATAGACTTTCCTGTTGTTTCAAATTTTAGACATTCTACTTTTGGTCACTAGGTGGCTCTGAATTTCCATTGGAAAACAAATCTTTAGAAAATGTTGACAAACATACACATTGTTTTGTCGCAAATAAATTAAAAATACTTCTTCCAATACTTTTGGACTGAGATCAGTAACCAAAGTTTACCTAAATTTTGTAAAACCATGAGCTCCCAATAGTAGCATATTTGTCCACCTAGTATTTGGGATACATTTTTTATAGCTTTGTATGAAATTATGGTTATCGCACTGGCTGTAGCTGCATTTTCTAACTGATTCATAAGCTGCACTCCAGATAATGCTACTCAGGAGCTACAATTTATGATGCATCATGTATGCTCAAACAACTGTGTCTGTCATCTTAGGAGAAGTCAAAATATCATGAGCAATTTAAGCTTTATTTCTGTGTTTTGAGAGAGTTTTGACACCTAGCTGAGGCTGGCTCATTGAAGCCTCTCTGCAGCTCAGGCTGGCCTGGTGCTCACTTTGTAGGCCAGGCTGGTATCAAACGTGCAACAACCCTCATGTCTCAGCCTCCCAAGCACTGGGATTACAGATGTGTGCCACCATGTCCTGCAATTTAAATAGATTTAAACTCTTCAGTATACTTCAGCTGCCTCCAAAAGACTAAAACAAACTCCAAAATATTTTTTAAGGCTGATATCTTTAAACAAGTGTTAGAGTAAGGATCCTTTAGTCAGTGTGAAACTCACCATACACCTGCGCTGGGAGACAGAACTTAGGCTCCTAAATTCTACCTTACCTACTAAAAGTGCTGCATGTGGGTCCCTTAATAATTCAATGTGTTTTTAAATTGTTAATAAAACTACTGTCTATTATTTCATCAAAAATCTGTTAACAGTCAGCATCTAGGCTGGCATGTATGTGGGACCCTCTGCCTTTCCAGCAAATGCTCCTTTCAGCTGGCACCCAGGCCCAGGGTGTATGTGGGACCACCCACCCACCCGATCCTCCTTCCAGTCAGCTCCCAGGCACAGTGTGTGTGTATGGCGAGCAACCTGCCCACCGGAACGTCCTCCATTAGACAGGCCTGGTGTGGTACCCTGCAGCAGAACTCCCTTCAGAGAAGCTAGGGGGAAAACCCACCCAGCTAACCCAGAAACAGAACATCTTGCCAGAGGGGCATTGTGGGTTCGCTTCCATGGGCTGCAGCAGGAAGAAGCAGAGCACAGCAGCCAGAAGCAACAGACCCAAGCCAGACCAACCTGAACAAGTTCTAACTTGGTAGATCCAGACCCAGTAAGCTGAGACACTTTGTTAGATCCAGATCCTCTCTCTTTCTCTCTTGATAAAAAGAGGAGGCAACAGGTGATAAGGGTGAACTAGTCTGCATATAAGAATCCAGATACATCAAGGTGAAGTGATCAGACAGAACCCAGGGAAACTAGTTTAAATAAAAATTCCCAATTTAATACCTGCTTAGCTATACAGTCATAATGTTTGCTCTTATGGTCTAAAATACAAGCCCATTAGTTACAAAAGTTTGTCAACTGCTAAATCTCACTACCCATTATTAGTGCTGCTACTTGCAGTTCTGTAAATACAAAACCATAATGGCCTTAACCACATCTCTCTTGGGCAATAATATCAGTAGATGCCAAGTAAATAACTGCACCAAAGCTCTACACCAAAGGTGAGAGGACAGTGCTATACAAAATGACAAAGAGAAGGAGTAAAATATATTTTCAGGTCTCAAGTCCACCCAGAGAAAATGCAGGAGACACTAGCGTAGAAGAAATTGGAAGTCACACACCTGAAATCTCTGAAGTAAAGAAACAACTGCAGAAAGGTATAGAGCAGCAGTTCTCAACCTGTGGGTCACGACCCTGGCAGAGGTTGAATGACCAAAACACAGGGGTTGCCTAAAGCCATTCCAAATCATAACTGTAGCAAAATTGCAGTTTTGAAGTAGCCACCAAAATTATTTTTTGGTTTGGGGTCACTGCAACATGAGGAACTGTACTGCAGGGTCACAGCATTAGAAAGGTTGAGAACCACTGGTATAGAGGAAGTCAGATCAGAAATAATCTCTGAAGTTAAAAAAGAAGTGATTACTATAATCAAAATTACTAAGTGCTTCTAGAGAAGACACTGATAAAAAAGATAGAGGAGAACAGAAAAATGATGGAAACTTTGAATGAGCAATATAGGAAAGAAATAGAATGCACGAAATAGATTCAAAGAGATATACAGGAAATTAAAACCTCAATCACAAGCTGGCAAAACCATTTGAATAAAAGTAAAAATAGACTTTCACGCCTTAAAGCTACCATTGCAGCTAGGGAAAAGATAAGAAAAGGTCTCTTGAAAACAAGTAGGATGCAGGAAAAAATACTCAACATCTACAAGATGATGCAAAAATGAACAACGTAGGACCAACAGGCATCAGTGAGAAAGGAGTCAATACAAGTGATATAAAAAGAACATGGACAGAAGTAATAACAGAAAACTTCTCAGATATACGGAAACAATCTGGCATTCAGTAACTGAAGCAGATAGAACTCCAAATGACATCCATCCAATTAAAACCACACCCAGACATATGATAATCAAGATCCCAGAAATTCAGCCAGGAACACTACACCGAAAGCCACTAGAGAAAAGCAACAGATCATATTTAAAGGAAAACTCATCAGAATAATGGTATATTTCTTTTCACAAACCATCAAGTCAAAAAGAGCATGGAGCAAAGCACTACAAGTCTTGCAAGAAAACAAACTCCAACCCAACTGCTATCTATACCCTGCAAAACTCTTTTTCAAGTTTAATAGAGAAGTGAAATACTTCCATGACAAAGAACTAAAGAATTTCATTATGACAAAGCCAACCCTACGCAGACTACTAAAAGATATTCTAGAGAGGGATCAAAATGACCACAACTTCATGAATAGGAACAGAAACAATCCACCAAATAGGGGAAACCATTAAATGCAGAAGAAAAAGAGGCATACAGTAGCAGGTAAATAACATGTCAAACTTAAGTCAATGCATCACAAGTATAACCATCAATGTAAATGGACTCAATTCACCAATTAAAAGAAATAGACTGGCATAGTGGATTAGGAAGCAAAATCTGGCAATATACTGTATACAAGAAACACACTTAACTCATAGAAATTCATAGGCTGAAAGTCAAAGGATGGAAAACAATACTGCATGCCCCAGGATCTTGGATAAAAGCCGGGGTAGAATCCTTTTCACACATGGTCTGAACTTCAAACTAAGAATGATCAAACAAAATAAGATCACTACATACTGGTTAGTGAAAAAATACAAGAGGAAGTGGTAACATTCATAAATAGGTATGCACCAAACACAGAAGCACCCAGCTATATAAGACAAATCTTAATGGACACGAAAACTAATATCTGATACCACAATCTCAACAGGAGAGCTTTACCCATGGGGCAAGACAATATCTGAGCATATATCTTATAGACTTATTTGAAATTTAAATAACTTACTTGAAGAAGAGTTAGTATGCTACCTGATGCATCACAGGCCTCATAAGCATTGGTAAACTACATTGTGAGTGCAATAGTCTAAATGAGCTCTAAGGAAAGGTTTAGTTATTCTTCTGTGAGTGGTCTGTCCAAGTCTGAACGACATGAAACTCCTCTCTGTTCTCTCCTGGAGAAAACAGAAACAGAACACTCATCACTTTCACCACACCTTGGCAGTCTATTTGTCCAGTTCCTTCAGTGGACTCTGATGGGATAAAAATAAAGATCAATGGGCATGTCAGACCACCCTGCCCCCGTGGAGCATTTGAGCATCATACCCTTAGTATATACTACTGGCAAGCAACTTGTCCTGCATGTTGTGTGAGAGAAGGGATGCACTGGAAGTCCATGCAGACGCAAGAAAGGTGGTCTCAGAAGATGGAGCAAGAAGATCTCCTCTGTAGTTAGACAGGAAGAGGTGCCCATGAGTCAGAGAATAGGAGTAGAAGAGAAATTTAGTGATTTTCCATGAGCAGTGCACTCGGAACCTTTTATGCTCTCGGAGAAATACTGGCTAAGATGAGAATTTCTGCCTGGCCCAGGCATCATTCATTAGACATGACCTCTAGAATTAACATGTACATGCCAACTTTGTTAGGGTTATAAAGATTATATAGTAGCAAGATAAAGGGCAACACCTCATTCAGTAAAGAGTGCAGTGATTCACAGAATAAACATTTATGAACTGTTTTGTTCTGACACTGTTATAGGTGCTGGTGATACAGCAACTCATAAGACAGACCATGTCATTGTGTTCATGAGCTACATGTTACTGCATGGACACAGATAATTCCTCAAACAAAAAGTTAATTTCTACTTGGTGCAAGTACCAACTGTAATATGACACTATGCAAGGGTGTGGTAAGATAGATGGGAGATTCAAACAGGGAAATCTGAGAAATGATAAGGTTATCTGTGAGTTCATGTTCTTGCAGGATGAAAAGCAGCCAACTTCTTCACTGTCTAATGTTGAAGTATTCCAGATAGGAAAGACTGCAAGTGAAAAGAGTCTAGGGTCAGAGCAATAGAAGGAACTATGTGGCTGCAGCAGAGAAGCAAGAGGAAGATGAAGGGGCAGGTAGGATCAGGTGACACAAAGCTTTGTGGCCAAGGAGTATGAAACTGGACTTTGTTCAAACAGCAAGAAAAGCTAGTAGATCTACAGAAGAGAAGGGGAGGTCCAATTTAAAAATCTGTGTCTAATAATGGTTACTATGATTGTTAATTAGAGCAGGACAATAGGCATAGGTAAATCACTGTAGTAGTCAAGATGTGAAGTAGTGACAGGGACTAGGCTATTGGGGTTGAATAAACCTTTTGTTTAGCTCTCAGGAGATCCTGCTCCCTCTGCTGAAATGTAAACTTCTTGAGTCTTGTTTTTTTCATTCATCAGTATATTCCCAGTATCTAGAATAAAACCTGGGACACATTTCTTAAATGTTATGGAATGAATTTAATAAGATAGAAAGGAAGAGTCTGAGGAGTATCAGGGTAAAAATCAAAGTTTTGTTGTATAGTGCATGTTAAATTTCAGGTTGAAGATATCAAGTAGGCAGGTTAAAGTTTTTAGTTTAGTGGCAAAAGTACATTAGATTGTGATGGCAGAATCACACAGAATAGGTGTGGAGTTAGAGAGACACAGACATGCTGGAGCCAAGCTGGGAACTCCCAATACTTGGAAATTAAATGCAAGAGTCAACAAAAGAAACACAAAAGGAGTTTCCTGGAGGTGGAAGAAATCTAGGAAATATGTTATCATAGAAGACATGATAAAATAAGTATTACAAAGGAGGCTATAATCAATTATTTTCAATGCTGCCAAGAAAGATATTAATAAATAAATAATCCTTGTATTTGCAGCACAGGTTATATTTTAATAAGAGAAGCCTCACAACCATGCTGAACCAAACAGGAGGAGAGACACCCCCCACTCCTGCTCCTCTCCCCCGTCCCAGGGAGCCTTGATGTGCTGTACTGAGCTGCTCAGGAGGGGAGAGACCTCCCCTCCTGAGCAATGTCAATTTCTAATCAACAATGTGAATTTCTAATCAACAATGATCAAAAGAGATAAAAAGATCACCATATACTACTTGTTAGGAGAAACCTGTAAGAGAAAGAGATAATCACATATATGCTATATATATATGCTATATACATACGCTATATATATATACACCCTAAGGGAATGCTTAACTATATAAAACAAGTGTTAATAGACATGAAATATCAAAATAAGCAATAACACTATATTAGGGGACCTTAACATCCCATTGTCACCAAGAGATAGATCAAGCAGACAAAAAATTAGCAAAAAAATAATAGAAATGAACCAAATTCATGAACAAATGGGCTTAGTTGAGTTTTACAGAACCCAACAATATCAGAATACACATTTTTTTTTTCAGCTTCACTTCAGGTATTCTCCAAAATATACCATATACTAGCTCACTGGATATGCTTAAATGAATGCAAAAGAATTGAAATTATCCCATTCATATTACCTGACAATAGAGCAATGAAATTGGAAATTATTGACAGAAGAAACTGGAAAACCCCATAAACACATGGAAATTAAACATCATCCTCTTGAGCAACCAGTCTGTCACAGATAAAATCAAAGAAGAAAATAAACAATAGCTATGATCAAACAAAAATGAAAATACTGGAATCTGTGGGGTGCAATGAAAACAGTCCTCAGAAAAAGGGTTGGTAGCAGTGAATTCTCATCGCAAGAAAGAGAATGAGTACAAACAACCTAAAGCTGGACCTCAAGCTTGTAGAAAAAGAAAAGTAAGTCAAGCCCAAAGCCCAAAGAAAGGAAGAAATTATAAAGCAGAAATTAACACAATGGAAACTAAGAAAACAGCACAAAGAATCAATGAGTCTAAGAGTTGATTCTTTGAAAGAATAAATAAGATGGATAACCCCTATCCAATCCTATGAAAAACAAAAAGAAACTGAAAACTCAAATTCATGCAATAAGGAATTAAAAATATGAAATCACTACAGATTCTGTGCAGATTCAGGAGCTCATCAATACCTATTTTGAAAATCCTTATTCCCATAATATGCAAAAGACAAAAGAAATGGACAGGTTCCTAGAAATATGAATAAGAAAGGCTGAATCAAGAAGATATAAAAATTTGGAATAACCTCATATTAGTCAATAAAATTTAAAATGTAATTAACAACTTACCAAAAAAGGCAAGCCCCAGTCTTGATGGATTCATAGCTTAATTCTACAAGAAATTTTTTAAAAATAAAGAGAATAAGAGGTCAGGGAGATAGCTCAGTAGAATAAGTACCTGTTGGGTAAGTTCAAGGTCCTGAGTTTAATCCCCAGTACCCCCAAAAAACAAAACAAAACAAAAACAAACAAACAAACAAAAAACAGAGAATATTTAATACCAGCACTCCTTGAAGCCTTTAATGAAATTGAAAGGGAAGTAATCTTGCTAACTGAGTCCTTCAGGCAAGTAGTACACTGATAACAAAACCAGAGAAAGACTCAACCAAAAAAGAAAATTACAAGCAAGTCTCTCTAATGAACCTAGATGTAAAAATCCTGAATAAAATACTAGCAAAAAGAATGCAGCAAATCATCAGGAACATTACACACCGTGATTAGGTCGGATTTCTCCCAGCAATATAGGGGTGAATCAATATATGCAAATAACTAAATGAAATACACCACATGAATGGAGCCAAAGACAAAAATCATATGATCATCTCAATAGATCTAGAAAAAGCTTTTAATCTAGAAAATGATTATACACATTTAATGCAATTGCAATCAAAATACCATTAATGTACCTCACAGATCTAGAAAAAACACTCCTAAAATTAATTTGGACCCAGAAGAGACCTTGAATGCCAAAGGTAATTCTGGACAACAAAGGCAAAGCAGGAGGCATCACTATCCCTATCTTGAAATCATACTAGAAAGCTACCATAGTGAAATCAGCATCATATGGGGGGAAGAAAAACAGACCTGAGCAATAATGGAACAGATTAAAAAGATAGAGACACACTATAACTATACTGAGCCACCTTATCTTTGACAAAGGGACCAAACATGTTCACTGAAAGAAAGACAGCCTCTTTAATAAGTGGTGCTGGAAAACTGCCTTTCCACATAAGGAAAACTAAAACTAGATCCATGTCTATCACCATGCACTAAACTAAAGTAAGAAATGGATCAAAGATCTAAATATTAAAATGGAAACACTAAATTTACCTGAAGACAAAGAAGGTAGAAATGATAAAGACATAAGTGCAAGCAGAGGGTTCATGAACAAAACCAAACTGCATGGGGAAATATTTTAAAGAATCAACAACTGAGATCTCACCTTATTAAACAGTTTTTGCACATCTAAAGAAATCACCAACAGAGTGAAAAGAAAACTCATAAACTTGAACAAAATTTTAGCCAACTGTCCCTCAGAGAAAGGATTTCTATGTGGAACATACAAAGAATTTTTAAAGATCAGATCCCTCAAATTCAAAGACTCAATCCGAAAATGGGCATCTGAGAATATACATTTCTCAGATGAAGAAGTACAAATGTCAGATAACTATATTAGAAATGTTCACCATCATTAGTTATTTGAGAAATGAAAATTAAAACAACACTGAGATTCTATCTCAGTGGTGGTAGAAAAAATGACTCCCATCAGGAGGTCAACCATTAAGAAATGCTCGCATGGATATAGGGGAAAAGGAACCCTTTCAATCTATTGGGAATGTAGACTGGTACAACCACTGCAGAAATCAGTGTGGAGAGGCCTCAAAAAACCTAGAATTAGAGGTCCCATTTGATCCAACTATTCTCTTCTTGGGTATCTTCTCAAAAGTATCATACCACAGTGATATATGTGCACCCCTGTGTATCAGAGCACGATTAATGACAGCTAAATCTTGGAAATAACCCAAATGTCCATCAACTGAGCAATGGATAAAAAAGGTTTAGTATTTTTGTACAATGGAGGTGCACTCAAGGCTTTTATAGATAAATGGATGCTACTAGAGACCATGCTCATAAATGAAATAAATCAGACTTTCATGTGTAAATATTGTATTGGTATTGTCTCTCTAGAGAAAGAAACTAAAAGAGTGCATAAGGCCCAAAAGGTTCAATAGATATTGTGAAAGGGAAAAAAACTGCTCAAAAAGAAAGAACTGTTTGGATGGGGAAAGTAGAAAAGAAGGAAGGAATATATATATATATATATATATATATATATATATATATATATATATATGGAATACATATATATATATATATATATATATATATGGAATACATATATATACATATATACATATGTATAACTAATTTCTATTAGTTCATCGAAAGGAACAGTATTTATCATTGGCATTTATATTGTTTGATCAATCTTACATCTCTATATCTGAGAATCTGAGCAACCATTTCGAAGATAACAATATGCGATATAATAACCATTGGTAATCTTCTATCTTGTTTTGAATTTCTGCATTGGTTTTATTGTATTTTGTTATCTTTAAAATAAAAATTAAAGAGAAGCTTCACTAACATGAACTTTCCTGGAACAGGCAACAAAAAAGGGGAGCATATGCAATTGGATACAGGCACTGGAAACTCTTTTTTTTTTTGTCTTTTTGAGACAGGGTCTCAGTATGCAGTTGAGGCTGGCCTTGAGCTCACTTTTATAGCCCAGGCTGGTCTCGAACTCGCACCAATCCTCCTGCCTCAGCCTCCCAAGTTCTGGGATTACAGGCGTGCGCCACCACGCCCGGCTTGGAAACTCTTATATATTCTAGTAATCAGTGCACTGATCAGGTGGTTACTTAGTATTTACTGCATAAATAAGTGAGCAAATAAACTACTCACCCATTCACCCATACACCCACTCATGGAGTTTGAATATTCAGATAAAGAAGGTATACCATTAGTATAACTCACAGATCTAGAGGAAACACTCCTAAAATTCATCTTGAACCAGAAGAGACCTAGCATAGCACAAGTAATTCTGGACAACAACGACGAAGCAGGAGGCACCACGATCCCTACCTTGAAATTATACTACAAAGCTACTGTAGTAAAATCAGCATCATACTGGCAAAAAACCAGACCTGAGCATCGATGGAACAGATTGGAGGATGTAATTCATATGTTTTGTCTATCTTAGTGGGAGACCACTTGGGTCAGAAATTAGGAGCGAGCCATGTCTCCACAGTCTTTAGCTTTCTGAAGCTGACCAAACCAATATTTTACTGGGTTTCAGTTTCCTTATATACAAGGCGATATTAGATTAGAAGACCTCTAAAACCAAACTTTAAAACTCTTTACCCAATTTTTAGAAATTCTTGTCTTTTTTTAATGGCAAGCAAAAACACTCCTGTATGTGCAACATCCCTGTGGGTTTTTACAAGTTTGTTACAGAGGAGCTACAAGTTCCAGAGGAGAGGCCCACCCAGCAGGAGAAACCAATCAGTGAGCGATTAATGTCAGCACTGAATAAGGGCTGTGTGCTTTGCAGACGAGAAAATATTATAAATAATTACTGGAGGAAAAGGAACCCAATTTCTCTTTCTTTATAGAACCTTTCCTGATTTTAAAGATGCTTGATTCTCTCTCATTTAAAGTAAGATAAATCTTTCACGTACTATTACATTTTTACATTGGATTTTTACATTAACTTTCTATATTTTCCTGCCAAATTAGCTTTTTGGATAATTGGGTCACATCCACAGACAGTGTCTGTCCCCACCCACTTCCTGTAGGCATCCTGTTTGCATTTGTGTGGCTCTGCCTCCTTGTAACTCCCTCCTTCATCCTGCACGACTTCCCCCTCCCCACGGTCCAATGACTTTAGCTCCCAGCTCTGCATTTTTCCTTTTCCTTGGTGTATCCATCGGACTTCTGCTTCAGTGCTCATGTTCTGTCATTTCTTCAAAGTGCAACATTCGGCCTCTAGTTTGCTTACATCTGGCTTCTTGTTCTACAGGGAGTCACTCTCAGTTCATGCATATACAGCATCACTACTCAAAGTTCTCTTACTTTCCTTATTTACTGCTTATTCTCTACATCTACCACCATTGCCACACCTGTCTGCCAAGGAGAAGGTGACCTTTATGAGGTTACAGACCTCACCTGACATACAGCTATCTTCCCCAGCATTTAGGATACTTTCTCAGCCATACTTAATGATGAGTAAATACCTGGAATGAATTAATAAACTCTCACCTCTCTTGAAATATTGTCTGCAGTCACCAATCACTTACTCCAACAGAATGAGTACTTTTGTCTTCTTTCTCCGAGTTTCCTTTGACTCCATTGACCACCTGCTGGACAGGCTAGACTCATTTACAGAACCGTGAGGAAATATGAATTTAATATTGAGAAAACAGAGGGTCAAGATGTAAGTCTTTAAGTTTCTCCAGATTAAAAGATGAGAAAGAAGAAAAGCTGACAAAGAAACAGCGAAATAGCCATGAGAGAGTTATGCTATCAGAGAACCTAATTATTTGGGATTTCTTTCTTTAAGTTATTATTTCAACTAATAAAAGTTATTACAGTGTGTATAGACAATAGTGAAATTCCAAAAGTGAAGAACAGGCGCATTTAGTTTCTAGACTGGACACTGAAAGTCCACGGGGCCCAGAATAAATTAAGCAGCATCCCTGTCTTGGGGGCCTCATGTCCTGGCACGTGGGAGCCAGCAATGTGGAGCCGCGTGCTGAGCAAGCAGCTGTGGATTTGCATCTCCCGTATGGGGCAGAGAGAGCAAAGAAACAGACAAGAGCCCTCTCAGGAGAACTCCAGGGATCACATGTGAACTATCTCACACCTCTCATGGCTCAAAGATCTCCAACTAGACCCCACTCCACAAAGGTTTGCTCTCCTCCTAATGGCACCACACTGGGAACAAAACCTTCAATCACGATGGAGCCCTGGGGTAATATGGGATTAATATTAACTATGTCAACTAGACAGGTGTAAGAAACTTCCAGGCATCTAGTGAAGCATGTGTGTGTGTACATCTTGTTTAGTCATCGAAGTGTGACATCTGGTACAGTATGTGGTCCCTAGACTCTGTTCTACTATGAGCTGAGCACATCCGCTGCCGTAATGTTTCAGCTTTGGAACCAGGCAGCCATGGACTAAATTCCACTTAAAATATGAGCCACATTAGTTCCCTTTGCTATATTGCACTCCTCTACTACATCACCATTCCTTGGAGGCAGCAGACTGAATCTCTACAAGCTGTGAGCTAAATAAACCATTCCTTCCTTAACTTTGAGTGCTGGGTATTTTGTCTCAGCAATAATGGAAGAGTAGCCCAGACAGTGTTTTTGAGACAGGTTCTCACTATACCATTCAGGATGGCCTTGAATTCACTAAGTAGCCCAGGCTGGCCTTGAATTCACAAAGTAAGCCAGTATCTTGTTTCTCAGATTTGTTGGCTGGCTGGCTCAAGCAAATACGTGATTGAAAAGGACATAGTTTCTGAAATGTGACGTACTCAAGTATAATTTCCATTCACCTAAAATAGACTAAGTAATATATAGAGTAAAAAAAATCATCACAGAGGAAGCAGATACATATACAATCAAAGGTTTTGCAATTGCTTAGTCCAAAGAGAAGTATATTCTTTCTTGTTTTTTCTTTCTTTCTTTTTTCTATGCAACATTAATAGGGAGGTGGGTCATGCCCACACACTGCACTCTATAGAATGATTGTGAGGACAATATGCAATATGTCAACTTTCAAAGAAAAAAAGGGGGAAAAGAAAAAAAAAGTAATGTGGATTTAGAAAGGTTAATGTTTAGTTGTTTGATCAATCTTATATACCTAT